>LGRX02012893.1:0-15942 GCA_001247695.2 Cymbomonas tetramitiformis
ATCTGTGTTCGGGCAGAGCCGGAACACAGATGTGCTTTCTGATTGGTTGTGCGAGATCTGTGTTCATGCGGAGCATGCAACACAGATGTTCGGCTATGCAAGCCTCAGTGTCGCTTGGCGTAGCCCGTGAAGATGAAGAGACTCTCGGAGCTTTTGAAATAAGCTGCGACAGTTCACTTCACTTCATTCTGCGAGAACTTCGGGCTCCGAGTCTACCAATTCAAAAAGTTCCCCACACCCGCCCGCCCGGGAGGAAGGAACTTGCAGAAGTCGTGAGGCCCTGTAGTTGGGCTGACTCTTCGGCAACCCCGGTTGCATACCACCTCCCTAGAAGTACTCAAAGTTTGTTGTGAAACAAAAGGTGCTGATGAGCACCACCTCTGTCCCAGAAATTATCTCCCCGGGAAGTACTTGTGTAAATAATTGAGAAATTTATTTCTAAATTATTTTGGAAGTACGGGGGAGAAATTTCTGCTTGCAAAAAATGAGCCCGAGGCTCGACGAGGACATGTGAATTTTTTGCGGATTTTTCCCCGAGGATTTCTCAAGGCAGAGCCGCGAGGAATCCGCGACGTCGACTTCTCTGTTGTTTGATTGGCTACGGTGTCACGGGGGAACCGTGGCAGTCGGGTCAGATCTGTGTTCGGGCAGAGCCGGAACACAGATGTGCTTTCTGATTGGTTGAGCGAGATCTGTGTTCATGCGGAGCATGCAACACAGATGTGCACTTTGCAAGGCTTGTGTCGCTCGGGCGGAGCCCGTGAAGATGAAGAGACTCTCGGAGCTTTTGAAATAAGCTGCGACAGTTCACTTCACTTCATTCTGCGAGAACTTCGGGCTCCGAGTCTACCAATTCAAAAAGTTCCCCACACCCGCCCGCCCGGGAGGAAGGAACTTGCAGAAGCCGTGAGGCCCTGCAGTTGGGCTGACTCTTCGGCAACCCCGGTTGCATACCACCTCCCTAGAAGTACTCAAAGTTTGTTGTGAAACAAAAGGTGCTAATGAGCACCACCTCTGTCCCAGAAATTATCTCCCCGGGAAGTACTTGTGTAAATAATTGAGAAATTTATTTCTAAATTATTTTGGAAGTACGGGGGAGAAATTTCTGCTTGCAAAAAATGAGCCCGAGGCTCGACGAGGACATGTGAATTTTTTGCGGATTTTTTCCCGAGGATTTCTCAAGGCAGAGCCGCGAGGAATCCGCGAGGTCGACTTCTCTGTTGTTTGATTGGCTACGGTGTCACGGGGGAACCGTGACAGTCGGGTCAGATCTGTGTTCGGGCAGAGCCGGAACACAGATGTGCTTTCTGATTGGTTGAGCGAGATCTGTGTTCATGCGGAGCATGCAACACAGATGTGCACTTTGCAAGGCTTGTGTCGCTCGGGCGGAGCCCGTGAAGATGAAGAGACTCTCGGAGCTTTTGAAATAAGCTGCGACAGTTCACTTCACTTCATTCTGCGAGAACTTCGGGCTCCGAGTCTACCAATTCAAAAAGTTCCCCACACCCGCCCGCCCGGGAGGAAGGAACTTGCAGAAGCCGTGAGGCCCTGCAGTTGGGCTGACTCTTCGGCAAACCTGGTTGCATACCACCTCCCTAGAAGTACTCAAAGTTTGTTGTGAAACAAAAGGTGCTGATGAGCACCACCTCTGTCCCAGAAATTATCTCCCCGGGAAGTACTTGTGTAAATAATTGAGAAATTTATTTCTAAATTATTTTGGAAGTACGGGGGAGAAATTTCTGCTTGCAAAAAATGAGCCCGAGGCTCGACGAGGACATGTGAATTTTTTGCGGATTTTTTCCCGAGGATTTCTCAAGGCAGAGCCGCGAGGAATCCGCGAGGTCGACTTCTCTGTTGTTTGATTGGCTACGGTGTCACGGGGGAACCGTGACAGTCGGGTCAGATCTGTGTTCGGGCAGAGCCGGAACACAGATGTGCTTTCCGATTGGTTGTGCGAGATCTCTGTTCATGCGGAGCATGCAACACAGATGTTCGGCTATGCAAGCCTCAGTGTCGCTTGGCGTAGCCCGTGAAGATGAAGAGACTCTCGGAGCTTTTGAAATAAGCTGCGACAGTTCACTTCACTTCATTCTGCGAGAACTTCGGGCTCCGAGTCTACCAATTCAAAAAGTTCCCCACACCCGCCCGCCCGGGAGGAAGGAACTTGCAGAAGTCGTGAGGCCCTGTAGTTGGGCTGACTCTTCGGCAACCCCGGTTGCAGACCACCTCCCGAGAAGTACTCAAAGTTTGTTGTGAAACAAAGGTGCTTGTGAGCACCACCTCTGTCTCAGAAATTATCTCCCCGGGAAGTACTTGTGTAAATAATTGAGAAATTTATTTCTAAATTATTTCGGAAGTACGGGGGAGAAATTTCTGCTTGCAAAAAATGAGCCCGAGGCTCGACGAGGACATGTGAATTTTTTGCGGTTTTTTCCCGAGGATTTTCTCAAGGCAGAGCCGCGAGGAATCCGCAAAGTCGACTTCTCTGTTGTTTGATTGGCTACGGTGTCACGGGGGAACCGTGACAGTCGGGTCAGGTCTGTGTTCGGGCAGAGCCGGAACACAGATGTGCTTTCTGATTGGTTGTGCGAGATCTGTGTTCATGCGGAGCATGCAACACAGATGTTCGGCTATGCAAGCCTCAGTGTCGCTGGGCGTAGCCCGTGAAGATGAAGAGACTCTCGGAGCTTTTGAAATAAGCTGCGACAGTTCACTTCACTTCATTCTGCGAGAACTTCGGGCTCCGAGTCTACCAATTCAAAAAGTTCCCCACACCCGCCCGCCCGGGAGGAAGGAACTTGCAGAAGTCGTGAGGCCCTGTAGTTGGGCTGACTCTTCGGCAACCCCGGTTGCAGACCACCTCCCTAGAAGTACTCAAAGTTTGTTGTGAAACAAAGGTGCTTGTGAGCACCACCTCTGTCTCAGAAATTATCTCCCCGGGAAGTACTTAGCTCGAGTACCTGTTGCCACCCCCCCCGGAGAGAAGGGTGCCCGCCTAGCAGCCGGGAGCAGCGTGCCGATGACGGCTCGGGTGGTTGTCAACCTACTGGATGAGACAAGCTGCTATAGGTTGGTGGCATGCCCCGGGCATAACGCGTGGGTCGGCGCCTCTAGGAGCCGTAGCCCTGCCGCCGACAGGTCAATGGCGTACGCGTGCTGGCGGCTCCGGGCCGTTCTGCAGTGGGTAGCGTTCAGGTGGGGCGCTGTCGGAATCGGTCGGTTGGCGGCACTCACCGCACGAAGGCGCTTTTAACGAGGTAGCGCGCCGGAGGGCGGATTGCCGCCCAGAGTTCCGGCGGGGGCACTTCGCCGCTCCACATTAAGTCCCGCAGGTACCCCGGGGCCTTGGCCCAGTTGCAAGCTCCGTCCAGGATGTGCCGCAGCACTTCCCCGAGGGAGAAGATGCCACGTGCCATGTGTCGGACCACGGTGCTCCCGCCAAGCACGCAGCGCGCGAGCAGCCCCACCAGGGTCACGTGGTACGCCAGCTGGCTGCGCCTCTTTGTGTGCTCCTCCGCGGCCATCCAGGCCGCGCGCCTCATGCAGCCCGCCGCGTCGTTCAAGAGGAGGCACACGTGTGGGCGGTAGCCCGGGTCCAGCAGCAAGAAGAACACCAGTTCGCGAGCGTCCTCTAACACCTCGCCGTCCACGACCACCAGCTCCTGCAAGAATCCTAGCCACTGCATCTGCGGCGCGCCCCCCGCCCCTCGCACCCCATCGGCCGCCTCAGCCCGCCGAGTCGGTACCTCGTAGCAAATCCAAAGGCACGCCGAGAGGTTTCTTGGACTAGACGAGGTCCGGTTTGCTCCCATCGCGAAAAGGAATCGTTTTGGGGTGGAGCATGGCCAAGACCGCGGTGGGGGACTGTGAAGATTGAGGCACATCAAGCGCTCTCGGCCCCGCAACAGTTGACTCGCCCCCCGCTCTGGTTGTGTGGTTTGCTACACGTCCGTCCCCTTGTTGGCTGGATCGCTCGATGCTCGAGGGGCGCGCATACTGGCAACGGGCAACGGGTCTCGATCTCCGGAGGTATATGCCTGAGCGGCGGGCGAGCTGGGCACACCTCTCGGCCATGCAGCTTGATGATGTCCAGCACCTGCAGCACGAAGTCCCGGGGCACCTGCATGGCCAGGCTCCGGTTACCCCGCACCACCGAGGCGAGTGTGGCCGCCACCATGTGATCTGTCGCGGGGCTCATGGCCCGGCTCGCCATCAGCTTGTCCGCGTGCTGCCAGAGCCAGAGCTGGTTCTCGGGGTTACAGGGCGCCGACACGCACGCCACAAGCAGCCTGTGGCAGGCAGTGAAGAGCTCCAGCAGTGGCGCCGCTTCCGCGTCGGCAGTGCACTCACCCTTGGGGCCGCCCCGGGAACCGCCCTGCCACTGCTTTTTGGAGGGCCAAGGCCAGGGACATTGCAGAATATACAGCACATGGTTCAGGGCCCCGACGTGGCGCAGCATGGTCTGGAACTTGTGGCAAGCGGAGTTGTCTGCGGCCACCGTCTCCTTGGAGAGTCCGTATGCACTCTGCGACCACGCGCCGTCGTGAGCACACAGAGGCGGCAGCGTCGGGAGCGTGCCTACCACGGAGCGGCCTGTGGCGGGCGCATCAAGGCGGCGCGGACACACTGAACAGCTTGCGACGCACCAACCGAAGCTATCCCACCACCATCATCCCGGCGGATAAGACATGCACTGAGCGGCATGAGGCCCGCCGACAAAAGCCAGCCCGCCATCATCCCGGTGCATGTGAGAAGCATTCGGGAACAGGGCGCGACCGTGACAAGGTACCACCGACGCACACACGTCTCAAACTAAATGCAACACAGTATGGATAAATGGATGTGTGTACTTATCCTTGGACCGACTCCTTTGGCACACCGTAGCCGCAGAAGACCGGCTGCACTATATTCTACGCTATGTATGTGGATAAATGGATGTGTGTACGAATCACTGTCACACATACATGTTGTGAGATCGCACAATTTTGTGCAGCCTCTGCATGTTGATCCAAGGGTGGTCTTGCCTCTTGGGGCTGTGCCAAAGCGCTTTTGGGCCTTTGGGTGGAATTGCGGTGCTCTGTGGCCGTGAAGGTCCTCAAAGCCCAGCTCGCCCAGACTCGCTTATACATCCGAGAGTCTTGGCGATGCCTCCGCATTCGGAGTGCGCACCATTTCCCGGCGCGCAGTGCAACAGTCCGCAGCCTTGGAGTTGGCACATGGGATATAGAGGGGTTGGCAAGCTCACTCAGTTCCATCGCGTCTTCCAGTGCGTTCGGATGCCATGCGCGGGCTGGACCACCACTCAGACCATGCGTATCGAGACGGGGAAGCAAAAGAGATGGAAAGAAGGGTTTTGGAACCCCATGGGACTTAGGGTGCCCGTGGCTAGTACTTCCAGCGGTGGGGGTTTAGTGAACATTGGCCAACTACAAACTGTGAGTGTATGCTTATCCTTGCGACTCCTTTGGCACCCCGTAGCCGCAGAAGACCGGCTGCACTATGTACCCACGCCGGGGATCAAAGGATTCAGCACACACTTCGGGACACTTATCCGGATTCTCCGGAGCTCACTAGTGAAGAATGGGACCCCCTAAGCCTCACTGTGTATGTGTAATGGTTTGATCTTCCAGGCAGAGTAAGGTGGCAGCGTTCTCTGGCACGGGTTGCTTTCTTTGTGCTTTGAGATCCGTCACCAAAGAAACCTGTTTGCGCCCACGCGCCCTTGCTCCACACAGTCGGCGCTACAAAGCGGTCCGCGACACACCATGCGGAAGGGATGGGGGAGGGGTGTGGCTGCGATGCGGCTGCGGGGTGGTCACCTGCAGCATGGCGCTCGAGAGGCCTTCGCTCGAGAACCCGAGAGAGTCCGGAGGGGACTCGCCGCTGCCAGGCCCGACGGATCCCTTGCACAAATCTGTGATGCTGTCGAGGATGCGCACGCAGTGGGTCGCCGCTTCGTTAAGCGCCTCCCCTGTGGCGTTGTGCATTGCCTCTCCATGACTGCTGAGGGCTGCCAGGTGGGTACGCGCCATGAGGTAAGCCTGCACCAGCAGCCAGGCGCCACTTTGGGCCGTTAGATGATTGCTGTTTTTTTTTTCTTTTTCTTTTTCCAACGAGTGGTCCTGCTGATGCCCGCACCGCTCTCGTGCGCTGGCGATCTCTGGAGGCGGGCGCCGTGTGCGCAAGCGCGCATTCGTCTTGGCATCGGTCGGAGGTACAAACAGGAACACGCCTCAATGACCGCACCGCTGACGGACATCGATGCATCGGCAGAATGGACTCTCAGGGGATGACGGACGGGGGGACACCCGTGGCTGTCATACGGCCCAACGCTGTAACTTGCGGGAGGCGAGGGACACACTGCCGTGAATGCAGAAGCTGCGCGGCCCGCGGGCGGATGCAGGGAGTTTCGGATGATGGCAAAGGGAGGGGCTCTTAGGACACAGCTGAACACCCACCCCCCCCGCACGTGGGGGAAAGCCCTGAGTGGGGGCCTCGTTCAGAGGTCTGTCACCTGCACCAGCTGCGGAGACACGAGCAGCTGAAGGTCCGCTGCCGCCTCCGTCAGGGCCAGGCGCTGCGTCATGTGCTGGTGCAGCAGCTGGAAGGCCGCGCGCTTGAGCGAAGGATGCTCGTAGCGCATTAGGTCTTGCAGCACCGTGACGAGGTAGGACTGCTTCAGATGGTCGTGATCCGTATGCGCGAGATGCGGAGACACGAAATCCTCGTCGAAGAGCGACTTCTGCGCCAGGCCCCCGCGCCAGTCATCCAGGCGAACTCAATGTAGGGCAAGACAGTGTCCCGACCAATCTCACAATATCCGCTCAAGTTCCACTCCTATTGTTGCATCCGAAATACAACACCCAAGGTTGGCTGAATAAGATAGATAGATATACACACATTATTTTGCGTAGACGCATTCCGCGAGCCCGCGCATTCAAACACAGACTCGGAGCTCCACGCGCCACAGAAGCTCCCCGGCGCCTGCGGCTGCGCCACATGCTGGGATGAAGACCAAGCCGCGGGCAGAGCCCTGTGGTCACTCCGCGGAGCCGCGGAAAGTGTGCGACACGGCGCCGGCCACCAGCCATCACATCATCCAGCCACGCCGCATAGAAGACTCGGGCGCAGGGGGGAGTGGCATAGAGAGCTATAATTGAAAGCACCCTCTTCCCCTTCCTCCATTCTCCCAGCCCATAAGACTCTAAAGCGACGTCCTGGTAACTGGAGGCTCCGGAATCGCAGCTACGGGCGTTGTCCACGGAGTGCAGTGGAATGTAGCGTAAGTGGTGCCCGCTCCCCTCTCCAACTCGCCCCAGCACGCACCTTAATATGGCAAACAGGTGAACCCATGAGTTGGGGAGAGGCTGCCGCAGCGTGGAAGGCGGAGAGGGAGGCGGACCTTGAGGGAGAGCAGATCGTCCGAGCTCCACAGCCGCCCCACTTCGCCCTCTCGCCATAACTCACGGGTCCGCAGCTGCTGCGCCAGCGTCTGCCTCTGGCCCTCCTCCTCGACTGGCGCCTCCAGGTTCTGGGCAGAAGGCATTGGCCTGCCATCTTCGCCAGAGTGCGAAGCACTCGCGGCGGGCCCCCAGGATTTTGCGCGGATGATGCTGGACCTGCTAGCAGGGTTCAGGTTTTTCGTTGTCGTGTTGCGAGTCAATTTCGAGAATTTGGATCCGGACCTGGGGCTCGGGGACCTGTTGAGGGCTGCGTGTGCACGGAATCTGCCCAGCAGGTCCAAACAGACCCATTCCAATGAGCGCTTGCCACGTGGATCATGGGGACGCGCGTTTTGACAGCTTATCCGGCGGAGCCCGAAGAGCCTGGAGCTTGGCACTCGAGCCTGAAGCGTCTCTCGGGAGAACCCGCAAATCATCCCGCATGCATGCCCCCCCAACTCCCCCCTCCGTGCCCAGCCCCTTCCCCCCTCCCTGTCCAGCCTCTTTCCCTCTCGCCAAAGCCTCCCTCAACTTAAAACCCCCTCCTTGTACAGCTCCACCCCCCTTATAACGCTTCCTACATGCTCAGCCCCTCCCCAGGCCCTGACAAGGCATTGCGGGCATCACCTGGCAACATGGGTCGGGAGGCAGTCATCGAAGATCCGCTCGAAGTTCTTCCGCATGGCGTGGAGCCGGAGATCAAGGCGCATGGCAAACATCGCCGACAGCGCCTCGCAGATGGCAAGCTTAGCCTCCATCATCACCTCTGTTTCATCGCTGAAGCGGTATCGCTCCGCCTTGAGCTGCACGGTGCCTGGGGGGGCTATCCTTGGACCTCCTCCGCTCTCCGGGTCCCTGCCCTCCCACCCGATTGCCCCCCCCATCTCGTCACACTCTGCCCCCTGCTGCTCTCGCGCGCGTCTCCATTCGTCGAGTCTACCGCGGCGAATCCCTGAATGCCACGTACCGCGCGCTGAGGACACGCTCGGGTACGTCCGCCTTCTTCTGACGTAGGAGGGCCGGAATGAACTCGAGGTTCAACTCCGGCCAAAACTGTTGTCCAGTCAGCACGATTCTGATAACCACATGGCGGGTATGGCGCCTCACAGCAGTCCACGTGGCGCAGCGCATGCACACCTCGCGCGTTTGGCACGGCAGCGGACTGCTGAGTGCGGGGAGTCAGCGGGCGACCAGGCGACAGCGGAATGGCTGAGCCCAGCCGGGCAACGCCAGAGCCGCAGCGCGCTGCAGAGAGATACGCGCCTCCTTCCGCAGCGGCGGCACTGCCGCCCATAAAGCTCAGGGGGAAGGAAAGGAAAGAGGGTCAGAGCGCACCGGACTGTGGCGCACCGGCCGGGTATGGGCGGCACGTGGTCGCGTCTTCGCGCCTTGCTCATCGCGGCAGTCATTGCACCCGTCGAGAAGCCTCAGCAGCGGCGCCACGAGCGGCTGAAGCTGCGTCATGTCATGCACCGGCATGGGATTGATGAACCTCGTTGTGGGCACCTCCCCTTTTGAGGGGGTCACGCATGGGATGCAGTAGGTTGCCCGATCGTGGGAGGGCGTGGCTACAGGAAAGTCATCCTGCGGATTGAGCTGGTTGAGAGGCAAAGATCTTTGGTCCGATGGAGGTGACGTCGGCGCATCCACCTCCTTGGCGGCGGGGCTCGCCAGGCAGTAGAAGCCGCAGGTGAAGAGGCAATGCAGCAGCTGCAGCACCGCCACAGCCAGGTGGTTGCGGCCGCGATTGGATACATTGAATGCAGAGAGGCTTGTGAGGTAGTCCAGGATGAACACCTGCTTCGATCCCCCTCCCCCAACGGTCGTTTGCCTGCCATCTCACCATGCTGCAATGACTGCCATCAACAACGGTGCTCAGAGTCCGGCACTTTTTTCCGCACTGACGGATAGTCTCCCTGCGGGGGATCAACCAATCACGCTGCGCCGCACGATCAAAGGGCCAGGCAGGCATGGGGGTAGGGGGGAGCGGCAGCAGGAATTGGGAGGAGGAAGCCGGGAAGAATTAAATGGGAGAGGGGAGAAGAGAGCGGATTGGGGGCAAGGGAGGGTGGGGGTAGGGGAGGAAGAGGGCTATCGGGACAGTATGAAGCAGGAAGGGTGAGGGGTCCACCTTGAGTCTTGGGAAATTACGGTGAGCCTCCTTGGGCATCTTGCTCCACGTCAGCGCGTCGAGGTGCTGCCAATCTTCGTGGGCGCGTGTGCCATCGAGGACTGTGTGCGCCGCGGTGGTGGGCATGGCCGGAGAGGACGCCGACCAGATGTGCGTCATGACCACCAACGGCAACTCCTCCTGGCAAAAGTTCTGGATGTAGAGCACCTTGATGAGGTCCGTGGCGTACCTAGCGGACACATCGAGCCGCCGCCGCGGAGGGTCGGAGGAGCGGGCACCAACGGGGCAAAGAGCGAAAAGAAAAAGGAAAATGACGGCGCTGCGCACAACGGAGAGGCGCGATGAGGTGCGGGCCGCGTAAGACCTCTCGGCTATGGAGGGACCACGTATTGACTGTGCATGTCACCAGCTTCGGCACAAAACGCTGGGTAGCTCGGCTGTTGACGGGGGCAGGGACAGGGAGGTCTCTGGTGATTAAGATGAGTTTCATGGGAGAAGGTGGTCTCAATCTGGTGCCCCCAGGGCAGCCATAGACCTACCTTCGCAGCTGAAATGGGACCCCAGAGTTGCTCATCAGCCCGAGCAGGCAGTTGTAGCTCACGCCGAGCGCCTCAGAGCGCTCCAGAAGCGCCTGCGCGGCGCGGATGTTGCGGCCGAGGCACATCGCGGCGTACAGCCGCATGATGTATAGGTAGAAGAGCAGCAGAAGCTCCGGAGGGTCCAGCGTCCCGGTGTCCCTGGTTAGTAGGTCATCGGTGCTATGAAGGTAGTCGTTGCAAACGCAGGACAGCCCGGTCACACCGTCCACCACTATGACATTCTGTCCCTCTATCTTCACCGTCGGCAGCACCCCTGCGGTGCCACCCCTCACTCCTCTGGCACCCTCGCACGTGACGCGGAACTACATGGAGAATCACATGCGGAACTACATTTGCGGGCCCTCCAACAAGCGAGCCTTGGCTCACCTGGATGATCCCGCAGGAAGCTCGCAATCAGGTTTTGATTCTGCGGGATTGGCTGCCCTTGACACACAGCGCAGATGCGCAAGAACTCGACGAAGCGTGGCTTGCGGTGGCAACCCATCAGCTTAAGAAATCGGTCAACATGTCCATGCTCGATGCTTCGTACAAGGGGCATGTTCTCTTGGTAGATCTGCCTCCCCGCACCCCGCCCCATCCCGCCAACCCCTCCCTTGGTGCCGGCCGTGAGCGCTCACTAGAGCCTTCGGAGGGGCTGGGGGAGGGGGAGGGGGAAGAGGGACTCTGAGCACGAAGAGTGAAGGTCCGAACAGAAGCGGGAGTTAGCTCCAATCGGAAGGATGGAAAAGAGTTGCAGGAGATGGGAAAGTAAGGCACACCTCCATCAGGGTGTATGCCGACTTCATCTCCGTCCCGAGCTGTAGCTGGAAGGTTCGGGTGTGGAGAGCCAGGAATCTCTTCACGACAGGATTATCTTTGCACACCTGCTTGAGCACGCGTTGCGCCAGCTGGCACAGGTATTTGAACCACGGCACCGGGTCGCAGTCCACCAGCTGCGGCGGCAATGCCTTGCGCTCGAACAGCTCCTGCGCCGCCCCCCTTCCCCTCCGACACCTGTCTCACACATGTCATACACACGGCACGAAAGCTACGGGCAACGCGCCGCTCGCATCTCCGGGGCTGGAGGCAGCCTCTCCTATCGGTGCATCCACGATGTGGAAGAGGAGGAAGGCCAAGGGTTAGAGAGGCGGCGAGCCACCTGCAGCATGTTCACGAGGGCGGACACATAGTGCTGCTCGTGGAGGTACCGCTGCAGGGACGCATTCGGGGTACCCTCGCGGGTGAGAAGATTCTGATTGGTGGAGTGCGGGGTGAGCTGCAGCAGGAGCGTCTCCATCATCTGCGCCTGCTCTCTGGCGTACCGCACGAGCACCTCCGCCAGCTCGGACCCGGTGAAGGCGTTCACCCACGGCTCCAGCTCCTCCGCCGAGAGCCCTCCTTTCCACTGCGTGGTTGTGGAGGAATTATCAGGTGCCACATTAAAATTTTCTAGGGCCTGAACCCCCTCCCCCCGGCGCGCCAAGCCAAAGTGGTGACCTTGACACATCAAGCTAGCAATATCACGCACAGAAAGATAAGGCGTCTCACGCGAGTGCTCCTGGTGCCTCTAAATATAATGGAGGGGCAAGGAGGGGTCCGGTGAAGTACCATGGCAGTCATAAGCTGATCGTGTCTGCCCTCCGACGTCTGGGGCGGAATGAAGACGGCGCTGCGGAGGCGCTCCAGGAACAGCTTGATGGAGTGCGTGGCGTGCATGACGTGCCACAGACAGCCGAGCTCGCCCTCGTCCACAAGATGCAGCGCCATGGCGCACCCCTCGTGCGGAATCGTCGTCACCTGCGCCGGACGGGCACGGACCGCCTCAGCACATGCATCCAACGGCCGACACGCCTCCCAGATCACATGCATCCAACGGCCAACACGCCTTCCAGATCGCATGTCCATTACACCTTAAACACCTGGCGCATCTTCCGCCCCTGGCACGTCCTGCATCTCCCAACTCGGCCCATATCTCATAAATACCTCGCATGCCTCAACCGGCTCGTGCGCCTTTCGTATCAACCATATGTTCTTGCTCAAGGGACGAGCTCACAGCGGCGTTTCATTCTAATCCAGATTGGGCATCAACAAGAGCCACCCCCCACCAACCCACCGGTCAGACGTCATCCGGGCCCAAGAGGGCGGACCATGCACATCTCCATTTTCTAAAAAGGGGCGTCATCATCGTCGAGGGAAAGGGGCGTCATCTCCCCAAAGGCTGAAAGTGACCCCGCCGGCTTCCGACCTGAGCAGTGGCGCTGTGCTGCGCATTCGCCAGCCCGGAGGTGAGGTACTGCCCGGTGCCCGTGTTCCGCAGGTACATCAGCGAGGTCAGGCTGAATCGCCCGTGACGCCCATCTGGGTCCGCCACCTCGCGCCAGCGCTCAAACGGCCGCAGCTGCCACAATGTATCACGATGCATGAAGTCGTCCGTGAGCTGTTGAAGCCCCCCTCGTCGCCCACCATACCTCCCACCACCCGACCCAGGATTCAGGGTGTGACAAAGGCTGCCTCGAACGCACCGCCCCCCGCGCTGTGCCGCTGTTGGGGAATACCGCAAAGGGGATCATCAAAGAGCAGTGTCATATGAGTAGTGCCATATGAGCAGTGTCATATGAGTAGTGTCATATGAGCAGTGCCATATGAGTGCGCCATATGAGCAGTGTCATATGAGAAATATAAGCGAGTAGGTTATATATGAGTGAAAAGCTCATAGTGCCATGAGTAGTAATTATATGAGTAGTGTTTGCTATGAGTAGCGCGATATGAGCAGCGCCGGCAGGTGAGAAAAGATATATAGTAGCGTCGACATGAGCAGGCTGGTGCATGAGTAAATGTCATGGCAGAAGCTACATGAGCAGTGTCATATGAGTAGTGAAGCATATGCAGTGCCGCGTTGAGCAGTGTCATATATAGTGTCATATGAGTGTGTTATAGCAGAGTAGTGTCATATGAGCAGTGCCATATGAGTAGTGTCATTTGGAGCAGTGTCATATGAGTAGTGTCATATGAGTAGTGTCATATGAGCAGTGTCATATGAGTAGTGTCATATGAGTAGTGTCATATGAGTACAGATGCGCGGAGCGCTGCCAAAATGGAAACCGCACATTTGCGAGCCGCCTCATGCACACCGCATTCCATGCTCGCCGAGCCACATCCGCCGGAGTCGAGTATGCATTTGTGCACGCGTGTGTGTGCTCATCCCTGTACTGCTTCCCTTTGGCACCAGATAACCACGGAATGTCGGGTGCACTGTGTACCCTAACCCGGGGAAGGATTCGGCACACGCTTTGGGACACTTATCCGGATTTTCCGGAGCTCACTAGTGCAGAACGAGACCCTCTAAGCCTCGCTGGGCCACCTCAGCACCTCTGGGACTGCTCTATCCGCGCACTGAAGCCGGTCCACCTCTGCCCCCCGAGCCGCCCGTGCCATCTCCCCACCATTATGCCTGTGCTCAGAACTGCCACCCTTCCCCCTGTTTGCCCCACATCCAAGCCTAGTCTCAAGAGCACCTGTCCGCACAGAACACACCGAGCATCCCGGAGGGCCGTCCCAAGGGGGTGAGAATGAGAGACCGAATTACTTCCTTCTGAACTTAAGGCGCCTGCCAGCTCACCGAGGTCCCCTGCACACGGGCCCTTGCTTTTACTTGGCTGGTAGGTCGCTAGGGACAGGCTCTCGCCATCTTGTCGAGGAGGATCCAGTCATATCCGTGCTGGAATTATTGTCTTGGTTAATAGCACTTTGGTGCAGGCCGCAGGATTGCACTTCTCCGACTAGATCAACGATATTGTGTTTCAGGCTTCAAGAGTGCATCTCATATCGCACACTCTCGGAAGCTGTGACAGCGCGCGCTGCTCGGGAGGAGGGGTGCTCGTAGGGTAGGGGGCGGGCACCTCGAGGCGATTGTACAGATTGATGAGGAAGCGCGCGATAAGGAGGAGCTTCCTGGACCCTCGGATGGTGCCCGAAGGGTTCATCATGCCGCAAACAAACACCTTTCGCACCCGCGCCCACCCGTGCATCGCGCCGGGGCAGAGATACAACGTGGACGCCACATGTTTGATACGGTACAGCCGATTCCACGTCAGCCGCGCGCCGCCCCACATGTAACCCGCACCCTCGAGCTGCTCTCTCCCACCCTCCCCCATCCACTCCCGTGAGTGCCATCCTGCTCAGGGGTGTGGACTGAACACCTCTGTGGCATGTGCTGACAGGGTTGAAGTAGTGGCATCCTCGTATGGGGGGGGATAGCCCCAGTATGATTGGCCGCTGATGCCCCGCTGCAGCCTTCAGTCCCAGAGTGTCACCCCGTCACCGCGAGTGCAGTACCGTCCAGTCCACCCAATACACAGCGGACGCCCAAAATTCGAGTTTTTGGAGAGAAGGAGGGTGGACATCGGAAGGGAAACACCTCAAGCAACCGAGTCTCTGGACGCCGTTCGACAGAAAACACAGCAGGTTCTCCTGAAATAAGCGATGGGGCGCGGAGATGGCACGCACCGTCCACAAGCTGTTGCTATTATGGCACTCGAAGTTATGAGAATGCACGCCGGAGGCTGGCACGCTCGTGAATGGTCCCGCCGCTGAAGCAGCCTGCAGGTTGGAGACACATTCTGAGTCCAAAGCTGTGTTCCAGGCCGCGGAGTGGTGCAAAGGTTGGCTTGGTTGACATAGCTTCACAGCACCTGCCGAAAGCCGCGCGGGCCCTCGCCCCGAGTTAAGCTCGATGGGCCTTGATCACGTGCTCTAGCCGCAATCAGAGTCACGAATGGTACCCCTGAGCCCCTGAAAGTCAACCAGGACCTTTGGATTGCAAAGTCACCGCCTGAAAGTCAACCAGGACCCTTGGATTGCAAAGCCATATGCCTGAAAGTCAACCAGGTCCCTTGGATTGCAAGGCCGCCAGATGTGGCAACAAGAACTCGGCTCACACAAACCCCGGCCCATTCCTGAGAATCGCTGGGTTGCACCTGGAAACAAAGCTGCCCGCCGCCGACCCCAGTAGAGGTGAGGTGGGGTGTGCCGGGGTCGAGGGTGGTGTTGCCTGCCAGCAGGAACCCATCAGACTCGCAGTGGCGGATCCTCATCACTGTGCCGGCGCACAGCACCTCGTTCGGCTTCTCCTTGGGCTCCTTCTTCACCTGCAGGCCCACAGAGCTCATTTCGACTGCAGCATCTGGGAGAGGTCCCTGCGAGAAGACGGCGCTTATTGGCACCAACGTAGCGACCGAGACAAGTCCGAGCGTGAAGCAAACTGAATCGAAGCCGATCAACGGCCCGGATAATTTTATGAGTGCCATAATATGGATCGAAACCAATCCAACGGCTCGGGGATAATCCTTGAGCAAGGTGATGCACACCGAAATCAGACTGGAGGTATGGGCATGACCGTGCACCGCGCTGAGCGTGAACGATCTGCGTGAAAGTGGGAGGGGGAGGGAAAGGGCTTGGTCGAAGATGGGACTCGCACCGTTGAATTCTCTGCCATATGCAAAAAGTGGGCTTCAGCGGTGTGTGTCCGCAGGATGGTGTCGACGGCAGCCTGGAAGGCGTATGGGATCAGCTTGAAGCGCGTCGCCATCGGCGACGCGTTGACCTCCAGAATGTTCCGCCTGTACGGTGAAAACTGGAGCCGGGGGAGACAGGGAGGATAAGGAAGTGCGTCATAGGAAATGCCACGCATAATAAGGGTCTAATGGAACGAAGTCGCCACCCCGGTGACCGCATAAAGAAACGCCCGCTGAAGCCACCCATGCAAGGTAGCAACCCCGGTGACCGCATAAAG
>LGRX02012894.1:0-29403 GCA_001247695.2 Cymbomonas tetramitiformis
GATTTGGAGTCCGTCGATAAAACTTGATCGAACTCCAAAGCGCCACATCACGATGCACACAACATTATGTCACCGATATAAATTATGATGTGGAGCGCTGACAGATTTGGAGTCCGTCGATAAAACTTGATCGTACTCCAAAGCGCCACATCAAGATGCACATAACATTATGTCACCGATATAAATTATGATGTGGAGCGCTGACAGATTTGGAGTCCGTCGATAAAACTTGATCGAACTCCAAAGCGCCACATCACGATGCACACAACATTATGTCACGGATATAAATTATGATGTGGAGCGCTGACAGATTTGGTGAACTCCAAAGCGCCACATCATGAAGCACTTCACGCCATTTCGAAGTGAAACGCGTTCGTATTCTTCAAGAATGTGACCGGTGATGGAAGTGCGAGGAAGCTCATGCCCTCGCACGAATATATTTCATGTATATTTGATATGTGGTTAGCGCGTGGTAGAAACGACAACGATATGGGTGGGACGAAGCGGCGCCCCAATCCGACAAGCTTCAACGGTGCGGTTGTACTTTATTTGTAAAGAGCCCGAAGCTATTATGAACTATTATGATCTGTGACAAAATGCGTGAGAACGACTGTTGAGGAGTGCGCATACCTTTTTGTAGCAGGGGTGCACATCGTGGAAGGCCACGTGAAGTTCACCGTGGTTCGGGATGATCGACGTTGGCTACTAGGGCAGTTATGTGGAATCATGCATGTCATTCTAGCTATGAGCGTCTTTTTAGCTTTGTGCGGCTCAGACGCGAGCTACAATCCTGGACCAGACTGGGATATCCCGCCAATTCTTATGGACTTGCTACCTCTTCTAGTAGAAGTAGGCGACTCCGCACGCACCATACCTCTTGGAGTGTGGCCCCTACCGCAAGAAGCTATGCCGACGCTTCGACACTTGGTTACCAAGTTGGATTCGGTGTGCGATATTTGGGCATCTGCACGAGCTGAGGCGACTTCCACGCCCTTGCGCAATTGTCAGATTCCTGACAGCTCAGACAAAGAGGAATGTTCTTCTCCAGACGAACTGGACACTTCGCGCGAAGTGTCCAAAGGAGGGATAGAGGGGCAAGAAGATGGTTTGCGTCGGTCGCTGACACGTCACGAAGTTGACAGACCACAGGAATACACGCCACTGAAGCGAGGAAACAGGAACCACTGGATAGGGAAGATGAGCGAGATTTTTAGTAGGTCCCCAAACCGCATCGCTTCAGCGGTGAGGGGGTACATTGAAACGCTGCCAAAGGAAGTGGCAGTAGGTGTACTGCAACGCTGTCGCGCAGCGTTGTTCGGTGATACAGAAATGGCGAAGACCAAAGCTATGGACTGCATTCTAGAAAACCTGGTTGCGGTCTTTGGGGCGCTGTCGAGTAGGAATTCTAACTTGAACGAGGAGCACAAGCTTGCAGTGGCGGCCGCAGTGTTTGGCGAGAACATGCAAGAGGGGCAAGTGTTAACCGCAGCGACAACAATGTTAGGCGTGCATAAGCGTGTAGGATATGCGGGCATCACGGGGCATAAAAACATGCTGGCGGGTGCGAGGGTTGGCAATGCCGAGCGTGCACGAAGGAGCTTGCACGTGGGTGTGACGCGCCCCAAGCGACGTGGGCGTCGTTCAGGGTGCATGGCGGAAGCCACTTGTGCACTCATCCGCGACTTTTGGTTGCACCCGGACAACACGCGCGTGAGTCCTTGTAAGAAGGACGTGGTGTTGGCAAGAGATCCACACACGGGGAAGCTTAAGACGCCCCGTGAGTACGTTAGCAAGCATTGGCTTGAGGCTTCGCAACTAGTGGTGTACCGGAGATTTGTGGCGAAATATCCAAGCGTGAAGGTGGGGCAAAGGTCGTTTGAGAAGGCGGGAGTTTGTAAACCGCACAATGTGGTACGGTTGAGAAGAAGGGACAACATCTCTTGTTGTTGTAGGTATCACGAGGACATGCGCATGGTGCTTAAAGGGTTCGACGAAGCACGGGAGGCGGTGCACAAGAAGTGCCCGTGCAAGGATAAGAAGTGTTGCCCCCGAGTGCCACGGACGGCGGAGGAAAAGAGGGAGAGCGCGGTGGGTGCGCCGACGGGGCAAGTGTGTGGCATCGTGAAGGCGGGGAAGTCTACCTCCACGTTCGCGGAGAGTCTGTTGTGCCCGCGTGAAGGGGATAAGCACCGCATAGAGTGCCTGTTGCAAACCTGCAAACAGTGCGGAGGTTTGAAGAACTTTAAAGTGTGCGAGAAGGAGGTGCAATATGCGGAGGAGGTGAGGTGGTCGTGCTATGAGACTCTGAGTACGGGCAAGTACGACGACGAAGGGAAAGAGGTTAGGAGGTTGCAGTTTTTGCAGAAGAAGACGAAATTGGGGGCGTTGATATCTAAGCTACAAACGCTGTTGCTGGGGCACGAACCGGGGAAGTCGCCAAACTGTCGGTGCAATGGACGCTTTCTGTGCGAGGACGCGGCGTCGGAATCGTGGAAGTGGCGGAGGCTAAATGGCGTCGGGAACTGCCCGTTTTTGCGTCCCTATGCTTACCATACATTCATGGCCTTGCACCAGCACCGTCAATTTAAGACGTGTATCACGGATTTGCCGTTGGGGCATACGGCGTGGTGTTTCGACTTCTCCGAGAACCATTCGTTGAACATCCCGAGGGAAGTTCAGAGTTTGCACTGGGTGGTGAAGCAGGCTACTGTGTTGGTGTGTGTATTATGGCGGCACGCGTGCAAGGAAGTCGATGGGGTAGAGTCCACGGCGGAGAACCCGGTTGTGATAAAGGACTATGTGTACTTTATCAGTGATGACCGCAAGCATGATCACAGATTCATTCAGTACATGCGAGAGGTGATCATCAAGGAGTACTTTGAGAAAAGGGGGATTCCGAAGCCAATATTTATTCACGAATGGGCGGATGGCTGTGCGGGGCAGAACAAGTGCGCGGCGGGATTCGCGGACGTGGGAAACAGCAAAATGGAATGGTCGCTGGGGATTCCTTGTCAGCGGAACTTCTTTGAGACGGCGCATGCTAAAGGGGAGCAGGACGGAGCGGGGGCACACGTGAAGCATGCAGCGGCGGTGGCGGTAATTTCGGAGGGTGACAAATGGTATGGGAAGATCTTGTGTGCGGCCGATCTCTATGCTTTTTGTGTGGAGAGGTTGCGCACACGCGCGGACACCAGCTACACGAAGTCGAGGGCCGCATTCAATCAACGATTTTTTTATCTAGTTCCCGAGGACGCGACGAAAGATGTGGCGGGAGGTTTGTCGGCGGTTGATCACACGGCGCGCATCGCATACAAATCTTTGGAGCGCACTTTGCAACTGCATTCGGTGCGATCGGGCGTGGAGGGGAAGTTGCTGGTGCGCGACAGGACATGCTATTGCGTGTCATGCTATGCAGAATGTGTGTCGTCCATGCCGACGTCCGAGAACTGTTTGGAGAGCTCGCATGTGGATTTGTGGAGGGAGGTGGAATTGACGCCCGCAACGGGTGCGGACGCGGCAAGGGTGCGGGAGTTGGTGGAGGAGTATGCGAGTGATGTGAGTGTAGCGGTGCGGCGCGGATGCATCATCGCGGTCCACCGAGACCCGGCGGACCGCACACACGCCTACTACTTGGTGAAGGCGTTATCCGCCGTGACGGAGGTTGGACCTAGGGGGCGCCGAGATGACTATGGGCAATATTTTGCCCCGGGAGAATTTGTGGTTTCGGGGAGGTACTTTGAATGGGAAGATGCCGATGTGAGAGATGACTACATACTAGACACAAGTAAAAAGTGCTTGATCTCTTGTGAAGCCGTGCGTGCAACCGATGTGCGCCTAGTTAAAAGAGGGGATGTGTACAAGATGCCTGCTGCCGAGCATGAGCGCGTGTTATCACTGTTGTAATTTTTGCATTCAAATATATAGTATGGGATTTGGCATTCACAATGCAATAATGATAACATTTTTTGCATATTTATGCTCAAGCATTTGAACAAACTTGGGGTATCACAATTTTGACGTGACGCGCATGCATGCCAAGTGCAAAACACGATTTCCTGCGGTTTGCAGTGCCCAAAATGGCCCCGCACGACTACTCCAAAGCCCTAAATGTCAAAAAATAACATTTTTGAGTTTGTCTAAACCTTCTCCAAACTTCTCCAAAAATATCAAGCCGTATAACAACATTTACCGAAATTATGCACTTTCTAGCGGACCCCGCATACGCGAAACCCCTGCTCTCACCGCCAATATTTCACCCGCCAGCAACCCTAAAACCCTAAAATCTTGGCTATGCAACTTTCAAGTGCCTTCAACTAACTTGGTGCACCTCCCCAAACTCGGCGATGACCTTTTATCAACACATTCATGCGACGCGCATGCATGCCAAGTGCAAAACACGATTTCCTGCGGTTTGCAGTGCCCAAAATGGCCCCGCACGACTACTCCAAAACCCTAAATGTCAAAATTTTATATTTTTGAGTTTGTCTAAACCTTCTCCAAACTTCTCCAAAAATATCAAGCCGTATAACAACATTTTCCGAAATTATGCACTTTATAGCGGACCCCGCATACGCGAAACCCCTGCTCTCACAGCCAATATTTCACCCGCCAGCAACCCTAAAACCCTAAAATCTTGGCTATGCAACTTTCAAGTGCCTTCAACTAACTTGGTGCACCTCCCCAAACTCGGCGGTGACCTTTTATCAACACATTCATGCGACGCGCATGCATGCCAAGTGCAAAACACGATTTCCTGCGGTTTGCAGTGACCAAAATGGCCCCGCACGACTACTCCTAAACCCTAATTTTATATTTTTGAGTTTGTCCAAACCTTCTCCAAACTTCTCCAAAAATATCAAGCCGTATAATAACATTTTCCGAAATTTTGCACTTAAGTATGTAACCCCCGTCCACCCACGCGTGCCACATGCCACCTATGGGGCTTTAGCATGCCGTTAGCACGCATGCTAACACCTATCTGGCGTTAGCATGTCATAGCATGTCCATGGCACGCGTTTAGCATGTCGTTAGCAGCATACTAACGTTTTCCAGGACCGTAGGGTGCTGAACTAATCGTGACCGTTGGATCACATGATGACCATCGATAACACTCAGTATGTGATAGATCGGACGCGGCCCAGTTTATGACACTGGGCCGGATAGTTCATCGGACCATCGCAGGCGTGTCACTGCAGTCGTTATGAACTCGACAGTGACACGCCAGCTCTAATTACACTCTAACAACTAATCTCCTAAGTATTCCTAAATATTCCTAAGAATCTCCTAAAAATCTCCTAAAAATCTCCTAAACATGTCATATGAACACATACTTAAGTATAAACTCGTACTGTATGTTAACATTGGGTTCTCCTAAAGTTGGGTAATTAGTGATTGGACGAGAGTATATATAAACTTGGTATAATTCAAAAGTTAGGAAAATGACACAATATAAACCGATGACACATTTAAATACGCAGCTATGTTATTGGTCCAATGTTTAGGAAACCCTAGGCATCGTGCTTTGCTATTGGCTAGATGTTTAGGAAAACCTAATATGTTGCTATTTTATTGGCTAGATGTTTAGGAAAACCTAATATGCTGCTATTTTATTGGCCCGATGTTTAGGAAACCCTAGGTATTGTGCTTTGCTATTGGCTAGAAGTTCACGAAAACCTAATATGCAGCTATGTTATTGGTCCAATGTTTAGGAAACCCTATGCACTGTGCTTTGCTATTGGCTAGATGTGTAGGGAAACCTAATATGCAGCTATGTTATTGGCCCAATGTTTAGGAAACCCTATGCACTGTGCTTTGCTATTGGCTAGATGTTTAGGAAAACCTAACATGCAGCTATGTTATTGGTCCATTGTTTAGGAAACCGTAGGCACTATGCTTTTCTATTGGCTAGATGTGTAGGGAAACCTAATATGCTGCTATTTTATTGGTCCAATGTTGGGGAAACCCTAGGCACAGTGTATTACAATTGGCTAGATGTTTAGGGAAGCCATTGGTCCATAAATACAGTATGAGAAAGTCCTACACAGGTCCACGCCGCATACAAGTATTAGGCTATTGTTCAGCAGTTCAGCCATGGTTCAGCCAATCAATGCTCTCTAGCTGGGTCAGGCGATGCTGGAAGCCGATGCACGACACGCGTGCCGCGCTAGGTAAAGTGAATCGGGTGGTCTCATTAGTAACAGCCCGTGCGTACTTGATGAAATAGGTGCATGACGTGGCAGTGTATACTGCCAGGGAGATCTTGAAACATGGCCTTGGTGAGGATGGCGGCACATGGTACGATGAGCTCTACACAATCCTCCTTGTCCACCACTGTTACCCCTTGCTTTGTACGGTACTCGTCTTGGATTTCTCTGTACGCAACGACCCGTGCCAGGCGACACACCACCTGCTGTGTTGCAGAGTTTGTCACAAGGTAATACGCGAGGATTTGTGCGTAAGGGTAGCCTGGTGGTAGACCTAGCTCGCCGAAACCACTGACGGTACCAGTGAGGGAGACGTGGTGTGAGATTCGCTTCGTGGCTCGCATGTACTGGGAAGAATGCACCACCTCTGTGTTGAGGGACATCCTGAGGTACACCGTGATGTCACATTCCCCAGGCGATGCCTGCGCACAACTTGCCAACAGGCGATCAAGTTGCAGCCGCAGGTTGCATGGGAGAGTAGTGGGCAATATTTTCCTCCCTGTGCCCAGAAAATAGCAGGGCGCCTCGTCCTGTTTTGCCGCTGGATCCGTGGCAGCTCTGACGGTGGGTTTGGGAAACAACTTCTCCGCCAAGACATCCATGCTGCGCATATTCGGGTTTCTGAAGCGGTAGTCCTGTAGGGCATCTTCGTCACAAATAGCGTTCACGATAGCCTCCACTGGCTTTTGTTTCACCTTGGTATCCTTAACCACTCCCTTCAGACGCTGAATGGCACGCTCCACCCACAGCTCCAAGGCTGCACCGACCTCGCCCAAATAGTGTTCTTGCCGAAACAGATACACCACTGCCAGCCTCATGTTGTATGTGAGAAGTTTCAATATACCTGTGTTTTCCATGATGTTTGCATGCGCTCGGAGGTGATCGCGTGCTGCCGCTCTAGCTCCTTCCACCTCGGCAGTACTCCACCCCGCGTGAGTTCCCGAAGCTCGCACATAGTGAAGCACAGCTCTGCGCAGCTGCTGCCAAGCGTCCTCCATCACCATATTCCACTTGGCGAGTTGATCACCAATCACCAGAGGGCTGTAGTAGATGATCCAGTTCAGGACGTCCTCCATTGTGTACATGCCTGCCACACAACCAACCATCCAACTGGGCGATGTAGTATGTCCCATTATACACACTACAGGTCTCCGAGGCGTGGCACTCATGGCAACGTCAACTAATGCATGGTTTGCGATGTGCGTAGCGCACATCCCTGGCAAGCCTCTCACCGAAATATTGCACAATGTCGTTGTACTTGCGGATGACGTCGTGTGGAGGCTTCTGACGGTGCCTTGTGCAGGCAGCTGAGTTACGGGAGGAGTGACACGGAAATGTCAACGGTCCAAGAACACTTACCGCAGGGCCCTGGGGTGCAGCAGCAGCACGATGCATGATGCTGCCGCCGCCGCTCCTGGAGGGCATCACCGTCCGCGCAGAAGCACCCACCTGCGACACCGTCGAATATTAACAAACTGGCCAATACGCATTTTCCCTATAAACAATACACGCATCGATGTCGAACACCTAGAGGTAACCCACCTGCCCTTCAGGGACTCGCATGGCCACCCCAAGCAACGCTGCGCCACGCGACGCGGACTGCACGCCTCCCACAGGTCCATCCTGCGAGCAATCGCCAACGTAAACACATGCATGCCTATGAACCTAATCAAGGAAAACACCACTGCTGACTAAATAGCAAGCTAACAGCCGGTAGGCCTACGAGTGTAATCTGTTCCAAACCTGCAAGGTCCTTTGCCTCTTCGAGGAAGGACCGCTATCTCCCGTTTTCTCCATTGCAGCTTGCTGTTTTTTTTTTTTTACTCTCTTGCGAGAGTCAACCGCTCGTTTTTCAAATTGTAAAGAACTTCAAGACAAACACGACTTGGTTTGGCGCAACAGGCGGGATATCTCGCCTTGCATATCATCATCGTGCGCAATCGATCGCAAGCGCCATCGACTCGTCGTGATGACGGCCATGGCCATGCATGCGATTTCGCTATCTTATTATCTTAGTTTATATTCATGCACTCATCACCTGCTTGCCATGGAATTTCTATCATTTATACCGCGACTGTATGCCTTCCCCCATGTTCTCGCAATTTATACACATCGATTAGCCTTTCTTTAAATTTATACAAGCGTTTAGGCTCTCGATCTCAGATTCTCGCCTGTCTCCGCGGCTTTTAGGGGCTTTTAGGGGCGTGTTTAGGACACCAAATCCCAATTACCCAGCTTTAGGAGGCATTTTGACACTTTAGGACCATTCTCGATTTTTTAGTAATACTTAGTGAATTTTAGTAAGAATCCTTGTTCAAGTGTTAGTGAACTTTCACATAGACCGCCCAATCAGTAATGATGGCGCGCTAATGTTCGTGGCGTTTCGTGCTGTGAACTGGTAATGTTCGTGGCATTTCGTGCTGCGAACTGGTATATCTTTTGAGAATGAAAGTTTACGCTCGCTTTTGTGAAAACGAAACTCTCGAATTCCAACAACCTGTATGCACCCCGTATCAGCACTGTTTGCACACGACACACCCCTGGAGCCTGGCTCTGGGTTGTTTGCTGACCTGGTGCTTGCAGGTGACCTTCGGTTCCAGAAAATGACCGAACAACAACCCAGTGAGACTCGGGAGTCTGAGGGGGCTTGGGGGCCGAGGCCTTGGAGTCCACAGCTGGAGCCTGTGACTGGGCCGGAGCCCGGCCCTTTCGAGGAGCTTCGGCGTAGCCATCGTGGCACTCCTCCCGACCTCACCGACAGGGAGCGGGACCACTGGGACAGGATGTGGTGTGAGGATCACACCCAGCCTACCCAGTGGCACGACACCCTACCGGCTTCGGCCGCAATGACATCGAGGGAACCGCGAGCACCACCTCCGGTAGTGCCCTTCCCTCCCAGCTCTGACCCGTGCTCTGTCACCGCAGGAGCTGGACTGTATGCCACGGCTATGGACCTCCCTGCCAGCGGACACGGGGTGTCTGCGGGGTCCGTAGTCGGGGCCTCGGACGAGCCCGACTGCCCTGAGCCCCGTAACACTCGTTTGTGCCCTTGTCCCCATCGTTTCGTCGGCCTCATAACGCCCATCCATTTACGAGCGGTCTCCACCGAACGCAAGGTAGTTGACGCCTTGTTTGGGCGTGGCGGGATCGCGAAAGGACCGTGCGTCATCTTGTACATCTCCACCATCTCACCTGTACAGCAGTTTATTCCCTCTTGTAACTTAAAGTGTTCTTAGTATGGCCTTAACGCAATAAGTCCCTCCTAAATACACTCTAAGTACAAAATCACATACCTTTTGCATTCTTCACTTTAGTCGTCGCGTGCCACGTGGGATGGGCACCATCGTCTTTCGCGTGCTGACGCATTGCATCCGTGAAGTCGAGACCGAGCAAGGTAGCCGCAATTCGGTTGACGAGGTTCATGATATCATGCATGCCATCGAGTAAAAAGTCCCGCACCATATTGAAGTACACCAATCGCGCGAACTCGCTCAAGAACTTGACGCCGGTCCGTCGCATGCTCTCTTCCAAGTAGTCTCCTGAAAGATCTGGGTCTCCACTATCTCGAAGACCTTCGTGGGTTCGAGCCTGCCTCTTGTACTCCTCGTCCGTGCGCAACTCTGGTGGACCTGTAACAGAAACATAAGAACACTAAATTTGCAAACATGGACCCTATTAACTGGCGTTAATACACACTTAACACACGCATAGTATTGCATTAGTGTGCTAAACTGCTATTACATGACAATCGGTCGTTCTTACCTGGCGGTATCTGCTTGCCAAACAAATACAACATCTTTTTCATAGCTGCTGAATAAGTCCCCCAAATTTTGCATTTCATGCATCCCGCATACGCACCGACGTCCATGACGGTGGCCGCTTCCACCGCTCCTTTGTAGTCCATGAGTATAGCATAGAGCATGGCCCTCAATCGCACGTGCTCGTCCTCGTAGGAATCCCAACACACGAAGCCTTCATCCCACAACGTGATCAGTTCGTCCACCATTTTACCATAAAGCAACTGACAGTTGGATGGGTGTTGACCGGCGATCAGCCCATAGAGCTCCATGTACTCGTACTTCGTGCGGATTTGGGGTGGTAGGTTCAAGATTTGGAAGTACATTGGGAATACCCCTGCCTTGTTTTGCCACACCGCCGCCCCATCGGCGCTGAATAAGAGTAGTATGTTCCTGGCCTCCTCGAAAAAGTCCTTGTGTCGCACGTTTTTTCGATCCTGCCATTCCTCCGCGTCTGAGCACAATCGAAAATGCACAGGAATACACATTAGGGCGCGTTTAGTTTACATAGCATACACTATTAGGACCCTAACGGCATACTAACGACACATCCTAACGCAATCGACAAAAGATATGCATCCACGTCGGGCAGTACACGTTTAGTCTGCACATTACACACAACTTACACATTAATGACGTACTAACGCCATATTAACGGCATGTTACTTACCCCAGATGGTGCGGAATGACCCATCTTCTGGTGGAGTATGCCGCGAGTGAGCGCGCATCAACTCCGCCGTTTGTGGGTTAGCGTACACACGTCGGAGTATATCTGCGATAGACCACCAAAAGAATTGGGATCGCGCTCGCCGACCCTTGCCCTCGTCCACCTCTCCCGTCTCGCCATACGCCTCCCACCGGGCCTCCTTACACTTTGGGCACACGGCATCGTTAGCATGCGCCCCCTCGAAGAACACACACCCATTCACACACAAGTCCACTCTGTTGGGGGGGGCGTCGAAGGCTTCGAAGTTTTTCCATGCAGCTTGGAAGCTACTTGGAAAGCTATGGAGTAGCTCCCCAAAGTGCTTGTTCATAATGGAGAGAAGCTTGGTGAGAGAGTCTTGGGACATCTTGCCCTCACTATTCCATTCAAGCAAATCGACAAGGAGGTCCAACGTGTTGACGGGGGGTTGGACTGCGTCGCGGTCTTCCGCGGGCGCCTGTGTAGAACGCCCGCCCATTCCATCGTAGAACTTTGAGAATGTGGACCTATGTTTGATTATGTATGTAAATATACATAGTATCTTTTTAACAGGTTAAGCGTGTCTTAAACGTGTCTTAACGCATTTTGAGAACTCACCATTGCTGTGCTTAAAGACATCATTGCCTCAATGAGGCTCTTTGTGGCCGCATGTACGTCTTGCTTGGCTGGATCGTCTGCATTCCACCAGTCCTCGGTGTCGTCCATCATGGATCCGGCGTCATTGTCGGAGAACAAATCGGGGCAAGTACCAACCGACTCCTCGCCCTTACTTCCACATGACTCGTAGGAGAAACTCGAGTCCGAATCCAAACCCGAAATGCACGTCGAGTATGACCGGTCATCGTCGTCGAGCTCTAAAGCGTCTGAGGCGTCGCCGGTCTCCTGGTCACGTCTTTGCGTCACATGATCTTCGTGTGCAACTTTCACGGAGCTGCATACATAAGGCATTGTTAGGTTGCTATCCGTATCCTAACAGCGCACTAACTAGACTCATACCAGCTAGCGGTAAAATCATACGGCACACCTGGCTTGACCAAGCTCCTTGTCTTCCACGAGTTCCACATCGTCGTCTGATTCCACGGCTGGGCGACCATCAGGTAGAGAGATTGGTACCGCATCCCAATACCGCTCCCCGGGGGCAACCTTTGTGAATTGTTTGTGATGTCGCCATCGGGTGGTTCGATTGACCCAATTTGCGACCACGCCATAGCACATCCCACAGTCACATAACACCAAGCCATCTCTCCTGCCTTGTCCTTTCCGAGTTTCCATGGCATGTACTTCGTCGCGAATCTGCCATTCTTTCTCGCGACATGTCAGGTGTTCGTCACACTCCTCCGAAGACATAGACCTGTCAGTGTTAGCATGCGGTTAGATGGCGTTTAAGCCCCTAATGACACACTAACCACGCATTAGTAAGTCTCGGGGAAAGGACCTCACGCACCCCGCAGGGCTCGCGTCTCCAAGCCCGAGGGTGGCGAGCTCGGGATGGCTGTCATCCGGCGGCTGCTGCTGGTCTGAGCTCGCGAAGTCCATGGAGTTCGCACTCGACGCGCCGACGGGCATGTCCATCTCGGGGGGCGGGGACGGCGAGGCTCCGCGGTGGGGCTCGTCGGGCCTGTCAGTGTTAGCATGCGGTTAGATGGCGGTTAAGCCCCTAATGCCACACTAACCACGCATTAGTAAGACTCGGGAAAAGGGCCTCACCCAGCAGGGCTCGCGTCTCCAAGCCCGAGGGTGGCGAGCTCGGGATGGCTGTCATCCGGCGGCTGCTGCTGGTCTGAGCTCGCGAAGTCCATGGAGTTCGCACTTGACGCGTCGACGGGCATGTCCATCTCGGGGGGCGGGGACGGCGAGGTTCCGCGGTGGGGCTCGTCGGGCCTGTCAGTGTTAGCATGCGGTTAGATAGATGGCGGTTAAACCACTAATGACACACTAACCACGCATTAGTAAGTCTCGGGGAAAGGGCCTCACGCACCCCGCAGGGCTCGCGTCTCCAAGCCCGAGGGTGGCGAGCTCGGGATGGCTGTCATCCGGCGGCGGCTGCTGGTCTGAGCTCGCGAAGTCCATGGAGTTCGCACTTGACGCGTCGACGGGCATGTCCATCTCGGGGGGCGGGGACGGCGAGGTTCCGCGGTGGGGCTCGTCGGGCCTGTCAGTGTTAGCATGCGGTTAGATAGATGGCGGTTAAACCACTAATGACACACTAACCACGCATTAGTAAGACTCGGGGAAAGGGCCTCACCCAGCAGGGCTCGCGTCTCCAAGCCCGAGGGTGGCGAGCTCGGGATGGCTGTCATCCGGCGGCTGCTGCTGGTCTGAGCTCGCGAAGTCCATGGAGTTCGCACTGACGCGTCGACGGGCATGTCCATCTCGGGGGGCGGGGACGGCGAGGTTCCGCGGTGGGGCTCGTCGGGCCTGTCAGTGTTAGCATGCGGTTAGATAGATGGCGGTTAAACCACTAATGACACACTAACCACGCATTAGTAAGTCTCGGGGAAAGGGCCTCACGCACCCCGCAGGGCTCGCGTCTCCAAGCCCGAGGGTGGCGAGCTCGGGATGGCTGTCATCCGGCGGCGGCTGCTGGTCTGAGCTCGCGAAGTCCATGGAGTTCGCACTCGACGCGTCGACGGGCATGTCCATCTCGGGGGGCGGGGACGGCGAGGTTCCGCGGTGGGGCTCGTCAGGCCTGTCAGTGTTAGCATGTGGTTAGATGGCGTTTAAGGCCCTAATGCCACACTAACCACGCAATAAGACTCGGGAAAAGGGCCTCACCCAGCAGGGCTCGCGTCTCCAAGCCCAAGGGCCAACTTGCAAATGTCCCGACGAATGTTCATCAGGTTTACACCCACTGGCGGTAGCAATTCCCACCGCTGGTCGGCAAAGGTGATGGTCGAGGGATTGTCGGCTAAGTCCAATGGATCCGGAATGATATCACGGCCCCAAAACGCCGCGTCGTTATCATGAACGGTGTCCACATGGTGCGAGAACTCGCGAATCGACAGCACCGTCGTTTTCGTGCGCCCACTGCCATCTGGAATACCCATCCCATGGTGCGGAAACCAGCTGTCGATGGTCACGGTGGGTTGCCTGCTGCGGGAAAATTGCACGGACTGAGTGCCCAGCCCGTTGTTTATATGCGGTTAAGGGGTCGCGGATGTACTAACCCCACACTAACCACGCACTAAGTCCCAAATAGAGAAGAGGGCTCACTCACCCCGCTAGACCAACGTCGTCGAGGAGGAGGAGGAGTTCGATATTTTCCTGGACATCCAACTCCTCCTGGCTTTCGTAGCTCACGAGATCCACGGGAGGCGGCAATGGTGTCATTAGATGATCGTGGTCGATGATGACCTCCGCTGGCCTGTAGATATCTCTTTGTTAGGGTACTGATAAGGTACAGTTAACATGATAACAACGCACTAATACGCACATATTTCAGGTGCTTGAGGAACCGTACCCGCGGTGGTTGGCGACGATTTTCATGATTTCGTCGGCAATAGATAGGAGGCAACTTTGCACACCATCTTCAGATACTGTTATGTAGAACACGGTGCCACCATACATGATCTTGCCCCGCTCGGCCTTCAAAATGGGCGGAATCGGCAACCACGATGGGTAACGCCGTTGATTTGTTTGCATGTCTACTACGCAAGCATAGAAGACCCGGGGAGTCATGCAGGTCGGTACGTCTTTCTCGTGACAACACGTGAAAATTTGTACCATGCCGACGTACCGACACTTCTTCGCCTCCAAGACACACGCGCGTGCGTGGCAGAGGGCACGAGCTGTGTCTAATAGACAGTTCCTGCCACGTTAGTGTACTGTTAGTTACCAAATATCGCACTAAGTGTACACTACCGTATCGACATAGGGCACTAACGTGTTTCACTGGTTTCTTGAGAGACATGCATATCACGAGGTATAGGGATAAAGGCATGACTCACCCGTCATATATCGTCGTCACCGTGGTTGCCGCCCACTCGGATACTCGAAGCTTCTTTGTGCCCCCCTCATATTCATGACCCAACCGGAAACCTTCGGGAACGGGTTGACGAGGTGGTGGTGGAGAAACAAGTGCGTGGGGTGCGGGGTTACTAATGGCTCTGCGGGCTAGTGGTGGGACGGGTACACGTGAGGACACCGGCGCGCCTTGTTGTAGAAGAATCCCACGCCGGCCGGGAGTCGGTGTGGGTGCACGCTCGGGCGCGGGCTCGGGCGAAGGTGGATCCGGGCGAGAGGCTTGTGCACGAAGAGTCGCAAAGTGTTCACCTTGACGTTTATTGTTCATTGCACAAATCCCAATTCTGCCCCCCCCCCCACGCACCCCACCCGCCCTCTTATTATGTAATATTCGCGTTGTTAGTGTGAGTTTAGCAGAAGGGATCTTTTCGGGAATATTCCATTGTTAGTACGCTAACAGGACGCTAACGGCATGCCTTAGCGCACTAACGTTGCCCCAACTGGACACTAACGGAAGGAATCCTTTAGGGAATATTCCATTGTTAGTACGCTAACAGGACGCTAACGGCAGGCCTTAGCGCACTAACGTTGCCCTAACTGAACACTAACAGAAGGAATCTTTTAGGGAATATGCCATTGTGCGTTAGTGCATGCCACCTAATGCCTCCTTATTGACGTCGTTAGGGCGCCATTTAGTGTGGCATGTAATGCGCTAACGCACAATGGCATATTCCCTAAAAGATTCCTTCTGTTAGTGTTCAGTTAGGGCAACGTTAGTGCGCTAAGGCCTGCCGTTAGCGTCCTGTTAGCGTACTAACAATGGAATATTCCCCAAAAACTCGAAATTCCCAAATGTGATAGGAAAATTTCATCAAACCATCGTGATCGCGCGATGGCGTCGAATCGCGCGATAAATGATTTAGTCGACAGCAGGATTCGAACCCGCGCGGTCGGTTTCCTAATGGGTTGTCACATTCATCATGTCCAACTGCGCTACGATCGAAGAGGATGACAATTCAACGGAAATAATGACTAAGTCATGAATCGAAATTGAAAAATCGGACGTTAGTTGACCGACCGACCGAGACTGACGATGACCAGCACGTGAATTCGAAGTTCACTTCTTGAAGGTGCACTAAAGGAGTGCTATCGCCGCCAAATAAACAGCTTTGCTCTCTGCCTCGTTAAAAAAATGGAACCAACTCACGAAGAGAAAGAAAAGTACGAAGCACTCTGCGAAGAGTATGGTGAGGAGGAGTCCATAGCGGGGCTCCTCAACTATGTTAAGGCAACGCGCGGATCCATTAGCGCCGCTTCGCCCACCCATATAGGCGAAGGAGCCCAACGCGGGGCAATGTTTGATGCCCCAAGTAGGAATAGGGCAAGAGCAAAAAAGGGGGCAAGCCAAAGGATCCGGGGCCCAATGAAACCCCACGAGAGAGCGGTGAGGACGGCGATTCGTAAAGTGACATGTGAGTATCACTCACCACTTGTATTTCTTGAAGTTAATTCGCGCTTGGAGCGAGAGCGATCTTCTATTTCCTTGTTTTCGTTTCTTGAAGATGATCGCGCGGGTTTCTAGCGTAACAAATTCCTTTTGTTCATATTGTGTTGTGCGTGGGGTTTTTTTTTTGTAGTAAAATTGGCGAAGGAGCAGAAGTGGTGCCCGATTTTGAAAACATCGGAGCAACATGACGCCTACAACCGCTTGGTGAAGGACGTTGCGGAGGCTGCAGGCTTCGATGCGAAGAGGGACGCCACGATTGAGCCCTTCATCAGGTCGCGAGTGCGCGCCGATGTTGGGAATTTTAAAAACCTCTATCGCTATGGGAAGTGGGAAAAGAAGGGTAAGCAATGGGTGCTTATCACTTCCAACCCCCACCCATATTCGGGTTTGAAGGAGGCGGAGGGCCTCACAATCTCCGCGAACTCCGACAAGGCCAAGAAGGAGGCATTGGAGGCGGCAGGGATCACGCTGGCTGCATTGCCTTCAACCGCTGCGGAGGTTGAAGAAGAGTCACTGGAGGCAATAAGTAAGTTATGACCCGTATTATGCACTAGGCCTTTCCTTTAAGGCGCCTTTATTGCACTATTCTGTCCGTATATTAACCGTACACTAACCAGCAGTCGTGGTGCACTATACGCGAACTAACACGGTAAATACTCCGGCGGGGGGTGTTTTTTTCAAGACGAGTTCTGTTTCGAGGCCTGGGAGGAGGAGGAGGAAGAGCCGGAGGAGGAGAAGCAAGCTGATGACTCCAAGGGTGGTGCCTCCAAGGGGAAGAAGAGAGCGGGGCCCAATGTGGAGCCCCCGCCCGCAAAGTCTCCCAAGAAGGGGACTCCTTCAAAGGCTTCTCCCAAGAAGGGGACTCCTTCAAAGGCGGGGAACACCACCGCACCCACGGATGAGGAAGCCGCCGACCAGGCAGACCTCGCCACGCGGTACCCGGTCGGCAAGGAGGTCTACCTTTACGCGAGACCTACGGAATCCGATGAGGCGCTAATCACCTCCCAGATCCTTGAGCCCAAGGATTACTTCACCCCAAACCCCCCCCTCACCTTGAAGAAGACGGTCCCCCTCCTGGCCGGGACGATCTCAGCGTGCGAGCTCAACGCTGAGACCGTCCACGGCCAGGGAAAGGCCGAAGTGAAACTCCCTGCGGAGTATCTATCTATCAAGGTGAGTAAAATATGCGGTCTTCAACGTTAGTGTTCCGTTAGTGTCCCGTTAGTATGTCCGCTGTACACTAAGAGTCCAGTTAGTGTGTCACTACACACTGTGATAGGTTTCCAGCCTTTGTTTTCCAGGTTTCCTTTTTAGATTGCCCATGCTAACGTGTATATTTCGTTTTCGACAGGTGAAAAAATTCAACACCAAGAAAACTGGTCAGGATGAGTGGTACACCAAATCGTGGAAATGCCTCAAGCACATCCTCTCCTCCACCGATAAGCATGTGAGCGAGGATGAGAGGACAAAGAACTTCGGCAAGGATACCGAAAAATATTTCGAGGAATTTTTGAGGGGGAAAAAGCAGCCCAAGGACCTGAACCTCGTCCTGCACGGCAAGTATGTGCGGTTTGGAATGCTGGAACATGCATTCCATGGTCCACCAAAAGGGGATGATGACACCGAATAATTAGGACCACCGCTTACGTAGTAGTTAGTGAGGACTAGTAGGAGGACTAGTAGCAGGTTAGTAACATATTTGTTTTTGTATAATAACAACTAGCCTGTCTCGTACGTCTTCATTGCTTCTTTTTGTCATTGTTTTTGCTGATTTAGTGCACTGCGTGAAACTCGTTTCTTTGTGGTTAGTGTGCTGTTAGTAATATATTAACGATATCTTAACGACAGACTATCTGTATACTAACCATCCGTTAATACCCAAAGTTAGTGTGTCGTTAGTGTAGTGTTAGTGGTATATTAACGATATCCTAACGACACACTATCTGTATACTAACCATCCGTTAATGCTCAAAGTTAGTGTGTCGTTAGTGTGCTGTTAGTGTAGTGTTAGTGGTATATTAACGATATCCTAACGACACACTATCTGTATACTAACCATCCGTTAATGCTCAAAGTTAGTGTGTCGTTAGTGTGCTGTTAGTGTAGTGTTAGTGGTATATTAACGATATCCTAACGACACACTATCTGTATACTAACCATCCGTTAATGCTCAAAGTTAGTGTGTCGTTAGTGTGCTGTTAGTGTAGTGTTAGTGGTATATTAACGATATCCTAACGACACACTATCTGTATACTAACCATCCGTTAATGCTCAAAGTTAGTGTGTCGTTAGTGTGTGGGTTAGTGTGCCGTTAGTGTGCCTGTTAGTGTGGTGGTTAATGTCCTAACCACGCGTTAACCGACTTAGTTAGTGTGTCGTTAAGGTGCCGTTAAGGTATGTTGCACAGAATGTATGCCCTAACGGCACCTTAACGACGCAGTTAAGGTGCTATTAGTGTATGTACAGGCACACTAACGCGCCGTACTCTTATACAGTTAGTGTGTCGTTAGTATATTGTTAGTGCACGTACTAACGTTTTCTAAAATGGTAGGGGTCGGGGACAGCTGTTCGAGACATCGAGAGGCCGGACCCCGACTTCCAGTCTTCTACCGGGGCATCATCGACAAGTACGTCATGCCCGACGAGTTGGTGAAGATTTCATTTGAGCATCTTTCGGCGTTGGTGATTCGGCACTACGCCCGCTGGCTTCAAGCGCTGGTGGGACTGCGGAGCAGGGCAGGGCTGGGGGTCCCGCTCTTTCGGGCGGTGTCCTTTCCGGCGACGACACGAAGTCTGTGCCCAAATTGGTGCTGGAGACGATTAAGGTCCTCGAGCACTTTATCCGTACGCAACGGGGCATGGCACATGGTAGAAGTCGTCTTCCAAAAGTCTTTACGGCCCGTAAAATCTATCTCCTCTGGCCCGCTTTCGGCCAAAACGGTCAAGAACACACTATTCGATGAAAATGATATTCTCATGTGAAAATGATATTGCCTTATTTACCTCATGATAGGATTAAAAAGCCGCATTTTAACAGTCAAGAGCATGCAAGTGCAGGTTGTGCATTGGATTTAATGGTTTTTATGGTACAAAATTGAGGTCAAATGCACTTTTTCGAAATCTAGGAGGAGTGAAAACACAAAGAACTTTTGACTCAGAATCTATATACACGTTATACACATATTATTTACATGTTTTTTTTCGTCTTGCTTTACGCGTCCACATCCGGTGCTACCGCTACCGCTACGCAATTATCAAAAGCTTCGTCTTCATCGGAATCATCCGATTCATTCAAGTCACCTAGGTCCTTGCGCGTGCGTTTGGATTGTTGTGCAAGCAAAGCGACGACTATCTGCGCGTATTGCTCGTTCGGTATACTCCGTTCGGGGTCTTTCGCATCCACATTCCATGCCAGCACTATTTCATTCTTATCGAAAGTCTCGGTAGACGGTCGGTGCCCCGGTGGCGCTGCGAAAGCTCCTACGTGACTCGCAAGTTGCTTGCCGAGGTGCTTCTTCTTGGCGTCGGTGTGCTTTTTGGGTTGGAAATAGCGATATTGCAGCTGTTGAGTTGACGGATAGCGCGCCTCCACCTTCACCAAGTACAACGGATCCGACCATTCGCTTCGCTTCAGTTGTACGCGGAAAGCGAACTTGTCGTTTTCAGATTCCACCGCGAGAGCCACTGCAAAGCTGCCGACTGTCATCTGGCCGTAGGTGACCTCCCACTGGGCGTTGTCCACGTACTGCTCTGCTCGCTTTTGGGCTCGACCTTGGTGTTTCCGTTTACCGTTGTACACTTCTATCGGCGCTCGATCAATTCGGCGTTGGATGCGCACCGGTATAGCGGGGACGGCGGCAGCCCCGGCAGCTTCTATCGCCAACGCAGGCGCCTCTATCAGTCGAACCAAGGTGGCATTGCGCTCGATGGAGATTTTCTCGGGATGCTGGAAGGGTATCGCGGGCGCTTGACATTCTCCACCAGCAGTTAGGTGGCGCTGTTTCTCGATGACATCCTCGCGCCAAAACTTTTCGTGCACCTCCGTGAGCTTTGTGCCCAAAATGTCCTTCAACGCCTGTAAGGTATGCTCAAGCTTTTCGATGCCTTCTTCGGTAAAAGGAATCGGCTTGATGTATCCAGGCCCCGCGTCAGGGGGTATAGAAACAAGCTTTGGCAATGGAGTCTCGGGTAACCATTTTGGTGAAATGGAATACTGTTTGTACTGCATGCCCACTTCGCCGCGCTCGTTCTTCTTGAACTTGAAAGCCTGCTGTGCCAAAATGTTGTGGCAATCCAAGACGTGACCATCAAACCAAGAGCTGAAGTCGAAGATCTTCTCGGTGTGCTCGCATATTACACCATCCGTAAAGCATTCTTGTGCGACCTCTATCATCTCGTCGAGCGTCCAAGCTTGCTTGCGTCGTAGACGCACGGAGAAGCGTGAAAACATCTGGTCAATGTTCTCGTGCGTATGTCCCACCAACAGAAAGTTGATTTTCACCTTGCGAAAGACGTTCGTGTGCACCAGCCAAGCTGCGTATGCCAACATCAACTTGCTCTTGTTGGTGCTCACATTGTCAAGCTGTACATACAACACTTCCGGCATCGGGTATGAATTTTTCCCGTCCCCGTTGCGTCGATGCTCTTGAATGCGGAGGATATCCCGGTGCAAAACGTTGACAAGGAAGTTCGCATCGTCCTTGAAGTTGGCGTAGTTGAAATCCATGAAGCGGCCCACGTTCTCGATCATGCTCCCCATGTTGTGCACGTCAAGGAAGTCCTTAGAGTCCAGATGTTTAGGGATACGTCGAAAGTGTGGCAGTCGGGTGGTCCATTGCGTCATGCCATCGATGATCACCGAGGCATACTTATGCCAAGTTTTGTTCATGGCAATGCTCTTGGTCATATTCGCTTTACGACCATGTTTGTAGAACTTCTGGCGCTCCGCTCGTGCGATTGCCAGATGTTTGTTGAGAGGCCCGTTGTATTGCCCTGTGCATGATACACAAATTCGGGTCAGTGAACAAATTACATAAACATATAAACACATCACAAAGCTATTCATGAATATTCACCTTTTTGAGATTTGGTTAAGCCTTCCTTCAATAACTTGAAGGACGCGCAAACATCGCAGTGAGAAAATCGGTTCACCGATGGAATCTTTAGCCACTTGCTGCAATCTTCTTCAAATATTTTGTACCAGTAACTGAGAGAGAGTTTTTTGCTCTCCTCATTCTCACCCAAGCTCTGAAGGTACTCGTCCCACAGCTCTTCGATGGTCAATCCATCTGAAAGGTGCTTCTCGGGTTTGTGAGGTTGGGGTTGTCCGTATTCGTCCGCGTATTTCTCGAGCCATGCGACGACCGACTCGCGTTTCAGGGAAACCTTGCGGTTGTCCTCCTCGTACGTCAATCCATGAACAAACGTGTGTCGGCCCTCGAGCACGCGTGTTCGACAGTCTTGAAGATACCCGTAGCTGATGCCGTAAGCCATATAGTAGAACTTAAAGCACACCTGTTACAAAAAAAAGACACCGTCACTCAAAAATTATTAACACATTATCCAAAAAAAGCATAAGGGTTTTGGTAGGTCATGCCAATTTAAGACGCTTGGGAGACACCCCCAACACTGCACGTCTGCAGGCGGGACGGCCGTCGCATGCTCGTCAGCACTCTCCAAACCACGCCTTAAATCTGCGCAACCTAGACCCTCAGTGGGAATCGAACCCACGAGTGCGAGGTTCTTAGCCTAGCGCCGTACCAACTCGACCAACGCGTCGCGAATGTACTTTATGAAATTTATTTAGAAATTTATGATACAATATTCCACATTCCTGTGATGACATTACACAATCTATCACAAGGTCCAAGAAAAATTTCGCTTTGGCCAGAGGCCGTTCATTAGCTAATGAACGGTTCCCGCAGCCAAAGTGTCTAATTGTGAGTCGCGCTTTGGCCAGAGGCCGTTCATTAGCTAATGAACGGTTCCCGCAGCCAAAGTGTCTAATTGTGAGTCGCGCTTTGGCCAGAGGCCGTTCATTAGCTAATGAACGGTTCCCGTAGCCAAAGTGTCTAATTGTGAGTCGCGCTTTGGCCAGAGGCCGTTCATTAGCTAATGAACGGTTCCCGTAGCCAAAGTGTCTAATTGTGAGTCGCGCTTTGGCCAGAGGCCGTTCATTAGCTAATGAACGGTTCCCGCAGCCAAAGTGTCTAATTGTGAGTCGCGCTTTGGCCAGAGGCCGTTCATTAGCTAATGAACGGTTCCCGTAGCCAAAGTGTCTAATTGTGAGTCGCGCTTTGGCCAGAGGCCGTTCATTAGCTAATGAACGGTTCCCGTAGCCAAAGTGTCTAATTGTGAGTCGCGCTTTGGCCAGAGGCCGTTCATTAGCTAATGAACGGTTCCCGTAGCCAAAGTGTCTAATTGTGAGTCGCGCTTTGGCCAGAGGCCGTTCATTAGCTAATGAACGAGTTTAAAAAAAAACATACCTGCTTCTTGCCCAAAAAGTATTTGAAGTCGAACTTGTCCTCAGATCGAAAGCTGTTTTTTAGCAAGTCTTTGATGAAGTATTCCTTTCTATCTTTTTGCGACATACTGAAAATATTTTCGCGAAAAGACTGAATATCTGCGGATGAGAAAGATAGACAGCAGTGCGACTTGCAATTGCACTTAATTGTTTCTGCCATTGAAATACTGTCAGCCTGCAAACGTCGCTGCTTAATACTAATTACGCCCGTATATTGTTTCTTGCGTATGTCGGATTCGTACGGTTTGCGCACGACAATCTGCTTGTTTACTTCACCATTTAAACAAACATGAGGGTCTTCATTACTCAAGTCCAAACTTGTCTCTGAAAATTCTGTATCAAGTCTGCTTTTTATCTCTTGTAAGTCAATTTCGCGCAAAGCGCGTGACCCGGAAACGCGTGAAGAATTAGAGCTAACTTCCGATCTACACGTCAAAGGCGCGTTCCAAAGAACCAATTGCGTATTCGCGCTTGGGGCTGTGCTTGGAATTGGCTCATGATTGAAAAAGTCAGCCCCTATTTCCATGGAATCTTCAATAATTATTCCCGGGCACGGTTTGCAGATAATCTCGCAACCTTCATCCAAAGGAATAGAAAACATATTTTCATCAAAATTAGCCGTCATTAGCTTATGAAGCCGTTTTTTACGTTCTAAAAATGATATAGACTTGCGAGTCAACCAAGAATTTCTATCATACTGAATCGACCGATCCTCGATTTCAGCGCAAATGACACCAGGATATCTTAAAATCATATCCTTGATCTGAACAGAACGAATCAAAAAGCGACAGCGCATGTCAATTTTGATTAAAATTGACATCGATATTCGACATGTCATTTTTAGCCGCCAGAAATGACTTTTAATATTGTGCTAAAGTTACATCACTTTTTCAAAGTTCTTTCACACACACCCCTTTCACAGTTGACAGCCAATTTCTCTCATTTCGCAATGGCGACACTCGAAACATTTCAAGCACTGAGGGCTCAACATATTTTCCAGCACTATCTTTGTAACAAGTGGAGCATTGTTAGAACCCTTGAAGCCGACGATCCTTCGGACAGTCTGCAATTACTGATTCACTCTGATGACCCTACCGAGCAAAATGAAGAAATAATTTTTAGTTTTCCTAAATTTACCTCTTCGACTGTAACCGGGGGTAGCCTCGTTCCTGAGAAACGCGTAGCGTACAGTATCATTGAGAACGAGACTCCAATTCTGTATTTCGTCGCGTTCAAAAACAGAAAGCTTACTGTGATCGAATTAGACAGCGCAAACTTTGAGGAAGCCTTGAGCCTTCCAAAGCACACAAATCGGCTTTTGGCTTTTCAAAGTTTAAAAACTAGAGCAGCAGACGAAAAAAAAAGCAAAGAATTCTATCTAGCGAGCTATGTAAACCAGGCGTGGAAAGCGTCGATTACAGCTCCTTTCTGGCAAAGCAGGAGACCAGCGGCAGTGATCGATGACCTCGGACTTGCTGGCGAGGTACCATTTGTAGAGGCTTCGGTACGTCCCTTTCATGCCCTGCGCCTGGATCGGGGCGGAAAGCGTTCATTAGCTAATGAACGCTTTCGGCCTCGAAACGCGCGCCCTGAGCCCTGACCGGGGCGGAGAGCGTTCATTAGCTAATGAACGCTTTTGGCCTCGAACCGCGCGCCCTGAGCCCTGACCGGCGCGGAAAGCGTTCATTAGCTAATGAACGCTTTCGGCCTCGAAACGCGCGCCCTGCGCCTGGACCGGGGCGGAAAGCGTTCATTAGCTAATGAACGCTTTCGGGCCCGAACCGCGCGCCCTGAGCCCTGACCGGGGCGAAAGGCGTTCATTAGCTAATGAACACCTTCCGCCTCGAACCGCGCGCCCTGAGCCCTGACCGGGGCGAAAGGCGTTCATTAGCTAATGAACGCCTTCCGCCTCGAACCGCGCGCCCTGAGCCCTGACCGGGGCGGAAGGCGTTCATTAGCTAATGAACAGTTTCCGCCTCGAACCGCGCGCCCTGAGCCCTGACCGGGGCGGAAGGCGTTCATTAGCTAATGAACAGTTTCCGCCTCGAACCGCGCGCCCTGAGCCCTGACCGGGACGGAAGGCGTTCATTAGCTAATGAACGCCTTCCGCCTCAAACCGCGCGCCCTGAGCCCTGACCGGAGCGGAAGGCGTTCATTAGCTAATGAACAGTTTCGTCTTGTCCCAGGCTGCCAGGAGAACGGATGTGCAGCGTGCTGCCGAACGCGCCCTTCAAGGACCTGGTGGCTCCAGAGCTTTTACTGGAGCGGGCGCCAATGTGGATATGTCTCAAGTGGCCACCCCATCTGAGGCAAGGAAGGCAGCCGAGGTGGCTGCACATGGGTGGCACGCTAAGCTAACAGTGGAGCATGCAGCAAAGATGGATTATGAGGAGAAAGCAAAGCTGTGCAGGCAAATCGAGATGGAGCACCGGTGGCCGAACCCGATGTCGACCGACGAGGCGGCGGAGCAAGGGAGTGTGTTTCGTCTCCCCATTGGATGCCTGTACCACGCGACGGGGTACGAGGCCTGCCGGGATCAAGAGAGGGGCTGGGTGAACGAGATCAAGAACAGCAGAAAGGAGAACCCGTGGGCCCCTTTCAATGCGGGTCTTGTTGCGATCGACGATGTCGAAACCCGTGCCGAATTCTCCCTGAAAAAAGCTCTCAGGGGAGAATACAGAGGCAAGGTTTTTGGGCACCAGCACTGTTATCAAGCCACCGACGAGTGTCACGAGGAAATCCCGTTGGAGATAGCTTTCTGGTTCTTCGAGAGCAAGATCTACATCGGTCTCACGCCTGACATGATTCGGTTCTTAGGCGAGATGCAGAACCAAATCGACCAGAAGACGAAAGGCAAATACCACACTCAGTTCATGCAAGGGCTTCGTTCGACCCTTTTCGAAAAGAATGGGGTCGTGTACAAGGTTTACCGAGAAGCGTTGATCTCCGAGTTCGTCGCCGGTGTCCCCGAGGACACCGAAAAGGGTACCTCTTATCAACCTGGGTATTACGAGGTCGGAGGGCTGGTGCAAAAAATGGCGGAGTTCGAATCAGAGCATGGATTTGCAGTCCCGGATATTGAGAAATATCCCAAGGGATTCCAGTACATCGAGGATGTGGAGACGTCTGAGCGCGAGGAAGACCTTGAGACCCTCCCTGAGGTAGACGTGACGGTGAAGACGCTGGAGGATGACATCAACGCTCACCTCGATCGGGTCACAAGTTGGTACCCCGTAATGTCTCACTTGAACCAGTCGATGGAGACGCATGTGAAGGAAGTAGCGATGTCCAAGCATTCTGTGTTCGGCGGCGTGCAAATCAACCACTACTTCATGCACTGGACAATTGCCAATTTCCGGCCGCAGACGTGGGACCTCTGCGTTAAGATCATGGAGGCTTACAGAAGGTTTGACCTGAAGGGCATGAAAAACCCTTTGGCTTCGAAGACCAAAAAGCGCAAGGCCTCATCTTCGCCCGCTAAGGGACCCGCCAAGAAAGCTGGCAAAAAAGGCACCTCCAACCGACAGGTAAATTACTTTTTACTTTTGCTTCAAACAGTGTTTACCCCCCAAAGCATCCTTTTCTATATTTTAAGACATTCTAAAAATGTTTTTTTTACTTGCAGATGGAAGACGAGGTGCAACGAGGAGGCGGGGACCACGGAGCGGGCTCGTCTAAAGGGGCAGGCATTTTGGTGGAAGAAGCTCAGTTTCTCCACAATGCCAAATCCATGGGTATGACGTTCTGGATTAACTTGGGCGGCTTGGCGGGGGAGGCGGAGTTCGACAAGGTGGACACGTATCTGCGCCTGATTATTCAGAAGGAGTTGTCAGTAAAAGAGGGGGGCCTGATGATAAGCCAGTTCAAGAAGGAACGCATGGTGCAGAAGCACTTGGTGTCCGCGGCGGGATTGCAAACCTGGGACGCATTCAAGGCCGAGTTCACCCCCTACTGGAGCTCCCAAGAGAAAATCGAGTCGTTGATCGGCTGCTTACCTTCAACTCAGGGGGGAGCGCGCCGGGGGGGGTCTGGGGAAGTTCCGCACGCGATCTTGAATTACGTCGAGAACGCGCGGGCGAATCTCGAAGAAGCGCAGGCGCCACGCGCGGGACACATCCTAGGCTTGCAACAGGTCGAGGTGAAAGTCGACATCAAACTCTATCGGGAGGCGCGGACCGAGGGGCCGGAGCTTAAGGTTCCAGGAGAGGCAGGCCTTGTGGAGGACGAGCCCACACATGAGACGAACGTGCCGATGTTCCCTCGTTGGAAGATCGTCAAGGGCAGCATGAGCGATATGAAGGACGTCCCGAGGCTGCCCTTCACGGGGACGATCATCGACTGCAATTACGCCCTTGACAAGGAGAAGACTCCCGACGCGATGACCAAGGAGGAGGTGCAACCGTTCCTGGAGTCTTTCAACGCCAAGACCACCGCCCCGGCATGGACTATCGCTATCTTTTGCGGTTTCGTCCAACAAAGCGATTTCCTGGAGGTGATTGACAATTACTGCTCCGGCCGCGCGGAGCGGTTCTTCTGGCACAAGCAGAACGTGAACATGAACCCCAACAGGACCGTGCGCTACAATGACGTTGAATGTGGCGTCCTGGGGTACCATGTAAAGAGCGATGCCCAGGGGGAGTCTACTAAAAAGCCGGAGTGGATGTTCAACTTTGATACTGGAGAAGGTGAACGTGTGAGCCGCGCGTCACTTTTGCGCGGCTTCCCGGTTGTGCACCAGATGTTCAAACGCGACAACAAAGCCGTGAATAACCATCAGAAACCCCAAGCTCTGTTGATGGAGCTGATCCAGTGCCACATGCTCGGTGACAATCCGGGCAAGATGGATGAGAACGGCCATCCACTCAACTGGATTCTCGACGCTTGCTGCGGCGTCGGCTCGACGTCCATGGCCGCCATGTGGTGTGGTATGAACGCGATCGGCTTCGACCACGACCAGTTCATGGTCAGCTCTGCGCAGCAACGGCTGATCAATTTCGACAACGAGCCCGATCAGGACGCCGAGACGAAGCCAAAACAGAAGAGCGAACCGACGGCGAAGGGCAAGGAAGCGGCCACTGCCGAATCTGAGGAAGAAGAGAATGATGCAGATGAGGAAGATGAGAATGATGAATAAAATAGTAGGATTTGTCGACCGCCCTGACTGATAGTATCAGTCATGCCTCGACGGTATAGGGTGAAAAGTACTCTACTGTCTACTCGTAAACATTTGAATAAAGAATGATACATGTATGCATATTTCGGTGTTTTCATTGTACGCATACTGCACTTTTCTACCGTGTTGCCTTTATGTATCCCTATTTCGCGCATAAATATCACTAAACCCTGATTTTTTTGAAATATATATAAATCCAAAAATGACATACTGGTATGATAATATCATTTTCATCGAATAGTGTGTTCAAGGAAGAAAAATTCCCGTCGTAGGTGCTAAATTTTGAAATTAAGTATGGGGGTTTGATAAAAATTGGCATGAAATGCCTATATATTTTTGGCCGAAGCTTGGCCGGCTCATATTTTTGTGCGGAGCGAGCCTCTGCGGCCCCGGGCCGGCCCGCCACGGTGACCGGCTCACCGTGGCAGGCCGGCCCCGGGGTCGTTTGAATTCAGCCCGGGTCGGTTGCGGACCGCTCGATTCGGCGCGAAAAAGAAAAAATCATCGAAACGCGGTAAATGTGCGACTCCTCCTCCCAGAGGCGTGATGTTATTAGTGGCTACTGCCCCGTGGTACTTGTCATAGTACTGTTCTCGAAAACGGCACTATGACAAACAAGTACTGACGCAGTGGAATTTTTGTCGATGTCCTCTTGTTCAATACCAATGATATCCATTGTATATTATCATCCATGGGACCCAAATTGAGTCACCTTATGCTCCATTGGTCGACCGGACCACGTGCAGGCTTCCCAATATATACAGTAATACCTCACATTTAAGGAAATGCTGGGTTAAGGAAACGACCGACTTTTCGGGGGTGGGGTGGTCGAAAAATGCGGAAAAAGGTGAATTTGGAAAAAACATTAAGAAAATGTACCCAAATAAGGAAACGAAGGCTGCTGAATCATTTCGTTAACGGAAATCGCAATGTCATATTAAGGAAACGAAGGCGAGCTGAACATCAGGAAATTCCATTATTATTAAGGAAATTGTAGCTCAATCTAAGGAAATTATAGCTGGGACACTCATTGATTGACGCTTTGGCCTTGATACGCGTTAAGACTGTCGACTTCAAGTCGTCGTAGTCTTCCTGACTAATAATCCCACTTTGCAAGTCAGCATGTAATTCTCGCAGTTCCTGGCGACTGCTCGGATCCATGTTGAATTTAAGAGAATGCGCTGGCTGACTGAGCTTTCCAATCCCTAAGAAGAAATGGATTTAAGAGAAGAGGCTGGCTGATGCTCGAATCGCGTTTCCTTTTCGTTAGTCATTTCGGTAAGAGGCTGACGCTGGCGTGGGGTCAGAAAAATACGGAAAAGGCTAGGCTGGCTCTAAATTCCTGTTTCCTTAAATATGCGGTATTACTGTACGAACTGCCACATGGGTAGCATTTTTTGCCCCTCTGGAAAAATCTTCGAGTATTTATATTGTTTCACAAGCGGATTTTTGAACTTGGTGAGCCATCCAGTGGTTAAGATTTATGAAATACGTCATAACAATATATGGATGGATGTGTGGCCCGCTGGCA
>LGRX02012894.1:29731-41851 GCA_001247695.2 Cymbomonas tetramitiformis
CATTACGCGGCACATATCATCCGGTATATGTGGCATATTACCACCAGTGAGCATAGTACTGAATGTATATGACTTCAAACTAGATCTAGGAATTTTTGCGGATTTTTCAACCATTAGGGCGCGTGTAATTGAATATTTGGTTCAAATTTGAGACGCAAAATGAGGGGAAATTCGTTTTCTTCAAGACTCCGATTTCCCCGTGGACTGTATGTGGGGCCTAACTTGGTAGCCTATGGAATTGTACATGTTGGACACCTAAAATGCATCCCAATGGCGAAACTTATCACGCTATTCGTCATGTGGGGTCCAACTATCATGCCCGAGAAGGCCTCCAGTGTTCAGTACGTGTCACAGTACTGTGTGAATTGATTAATTTTTTATCGTCGTCGTTTCTCGGATCACTATGGGCCTACACCATAGATCATTATCACATCATCGGGCGATTCGCTCCCTTCTTGATTAGGGTCACAATGGTATAATTCCTTGAGGAATCGGGTGATGAGGCGGCAGGGGATGACCATGCTAAAAAATCTGGCCTGGCAGCCGGGAAAACGGGTCAAGGGATGGCGAGCTGCCGTGGCATTTAGCTTACCTCTGTGACCAAAGTTGATATTGATCCATAAGAATGATCCAAAGGAAGCGTTAGAATTCACCAACCTCTAAAACATATTAGACAGTTTTCTGGGAGCGCCCGCAGCAAGCACCTCTAGGGTTGAGCGCGCCGTCGTCGCTAGCATGCATAGTGACCTTAGATGCTTAGAAAGTCCCTGCGAGAGGGCACGCAATTCAGCAGTCTCTCACGGCTGTAACGAGTTCATGGTAGCTGCAGACTATAGTTAAGCAGCTTTTCCGTGTTGCAATATGTAATAGAGTAACAGTGCGTCTTAGTTGACCTGTACAAATGTATATAGGTGGCACACCGTGCTGAATTTGGCAGGGTGACCTTAAATCTGTCACCTGTCACTAATCCGTAATAGCATGAGCAGTGGCCGCTGTCACTCGTGACACCAAAACCTAAACCCGAATACATTTAACGGGTATTATTGATAAAGAAATCACTGCATCGATCGGTCTTAATGGTTCATAACCTGCAGCCCTATCGATCGCTCTTAATGGTTCATCATCACTATCGATCGATCTTAATGGTTCATCATCACTGTCGATCGGGCGCGATTTTGGCAACATATCGAAATCGATCGATGGCCCGTTCCCAAACTGATTAAATGCCTTTTATTGTACATATTGAAATACTGATCAATACCTTCGGGTCACCTAGGGCGGATGAACGTTGCTCCTGCGGGGGGTAGGGATTACGGGGAAGTGCGGGGGCATCTAATCCTCTAAAGCATGCCGGGGGGGGGTGGGGGCTCCCCTGGCTCTAAAACATATTGGATGAGGTTTTAGGGTTTCGACTTTACATAATATCTCGAGATGTTGGTGCAACAGTTCGCAATGATATCACTCATGTAAGCTGTTGGGGCGGCCATAGATTCCCATGCTCACTACAACACGAGCTGCTAGCCGGCTGGGTCAGCACATGGAGCAAACTCGCCTTAAAAGAAAAACCGATGAAGCATGGTCAATGATGCATTGCCTTCACCGTACACGCACGATCAATATACCACGCCTTCAGAAACACAATTCGATGGGTCAACAACATATTGAAGTGCTAGACGAGTGCATCAATTTTATACTTCTTACTAAAAAGTATGCAAACATATGTCTATGTTTGCATTCCAAACATACATCAAGGTTACTAGTTTCAGGCGTATTCTAGGATTGTGGCGAGATCCGACTTGCATGAATGTGCTCAGGCGCCAACATTCACATTTCCATTAAGCATCCACTCCTCACTGTGGAACTATGCTCCCATCCTCCAAACCTTGTTGATAAGCTTGCGCAAGCGTGAAAATTCCTTCCAACTGATCCTTGGCATTTGTGCGTTGTGCCCTCATGTCCTCAAATTGTTTGAGTTGATTTTCGTCCCAAGGTGAATCAGAGTCTTTTTGTATATTGAAAGCAGCTTCCAGCTCCTTCTCTTGAGTGCTAACTTTTGTCATGTACTCTGCTCGCCCCAACCCGATGTAGCAGTTGTATCAATAGAAACCCGCTTGTCATCTGCCCCAATAATTTTGCCGTGATAATAGGGTCTCGCCCTTTCTTAACTCCCTCATAGCAGGAGTTCATTGTATTTCACAGTACCCACCAACTGACGAAGCTAGTACTATAGACAAACACACCGACCAGCATAAGGTGCGCCGACTGAAGCCAACCCACCATCCTTGTGGATAAGAAAAGCATGAAGGAACATGGCGGGGCCGCACATACTGAGAGACGTGAGAAGTGCCCGACGGCCCAACACCACATCACGCAAATCACAATAACAGCTTGCTCGGTGTACAATCACTCATGCCATGGAGCATGCACACCACCATGACTCAAACTCCAAGACACGCCACACTAAACGGCACGAGGTCTGCCAACAAAAGCCAGCCCACCACCATCCCAGTGGATGCGAGAAGCCTTAAAAAACAGGGCGGGGCCGTGACAGGATACTACACACTTAGAGACGTGAGGAGTTCCCCTAGGTCCAGTCACCACATGAAGTGAGGGATTTGCCCACACCCTTTACCCGTACCCACCCGGTGAGGTGCGGAGCTAGCCAAAAGAAGCCTGAACACTGCCATGCAAGGCACACGGCCAAGGTGATGCACACTCCAAGTAAGGCTGGCCAACTACCGGTATAGCCGGAAAGGTGCACTGGCAAAGGAAACCAAGTGCACCCCCGGCAAGACAATATACCACACACTGAACAGCATGAGGCCCGCTGACAAAAGCCAGCCCACTATCATCCCAGTGGATGCGAGAAGCATTCAGGAACTTTACAGCTGCACTTAATGACAGATTGGAGTTCTTGGAGGAGGCCCGGCGATGTGGGCGACACCATGGGGTCAGAGAGGCGCTCAGCAAGGTGGGCATGCTCCCTAAGGAGGGCGCATGGCCCTGCTGGGAGGGACGGGAGATGCTTGTCAATACTTGTGAGGAAAAGCAGGGAGGGGACAGGGAGATTGTGCAGCACTTTGAGCCAGTTGTGATGCGGAGGGCTTTGGTGGAATGAGGGGGCAAACACGGGAGGTGAGTAATTTCAGCGATTCAAAGTTGGTATGCGAGGGAAGACAGCTCAACGTTGTAGCCCAGAGAGAGCGGGGCAAAGGGTGGCTGGCGGACAATCAGAGAGATGAACCGGCTTCCAGGGTACAACAGTGTGCAGGTAGTGCAGTTGCAGAGGCGCTCAGGTGGCCCAATGAGGCTCAGGGGGGTCCCATTCTCCACGCGTGAGCTCCGAAACATCCGGATAAGTGACCCGAAGTGCAGCGGTGAAAGTGCAGCGGATCTTCCATGGCTAATCGATGCCAAAATTGATGCCAAAATTGATGCCAAAGGGTCTGGTCCAAGGATGAGCCAACCACATTTAGTGTTTAATTTGGGAGGTTTGTACAGATCCCCGGTGCCCCAGAATTCGGAAGTTGCCACGCTGGGGATTGGGGCCCGGCAGCGTGGGTCCATACGGGGGAAAGGGATTGTTGGCTGTGCTGATTGGTAAAACGTGACGGCTGCCTGGGCTCTCTACGTTTGCCCCAGGCTATGTTGCTGTGTTGCCAAGGTTTGGACCAAGGCCCGTGAGGACAGATCCACGCTTCCGGTGGTCGTTGCTCGCCATTGCTCTCTACGGTTCAGGCCCTTCTAGGTGCCTTTGGGTGTCTTTGCTGGGGTTCTGTGTGCGGAGGTTTGGCCAGCGTCTTGGTCGGCCAGGATTTTGGTCGAGTGTGAATGGGGGTGTACATATTGTGTGGCTGGGGATGTGCAGGTGTGCATATCGGGTTCGTTGGTGAGCGGGCGGCGGACAGATTTGTCATCGTAGGAGCGGGTCAAGGTTACCTTCGAGGACCTTCGGGGCGCGGTTGTTACAGCCTCACACGTGGTTGGCATAGTAATAGGGTTGGTAAATTTATCCCTCTTGGGGGTTTTGAGTGCTGAGGGAGTGCTTGCATACTCTCGAAGGGGACCATCCCTCCAGGTCAACCCAGCCGACTGCCTGGTATCTGCCGGAGCTCTGCTGGGTGGTTGGCACTGGCCCTAACCTTTCCCTAGGGTGAGGGGTCGGACTCCTGGGGCCACGGTGAGCTACATTTCAAAGGCATTGGGTTTCTGGACCTCGTTGTGGCTTGAGGTGTGTGGTGTGGTGCAGGGTTTTTGAGGGGCTTGGTGTTTGGTGGTGAGCAGCACCTAGCGTTTACCTTGAAGCCTTTATGAGCATGGATCATGAGGAAGATAATCAGGCGAATGAGTGGCGTGATGATGGTGGGGGATCGGCTGGGCAGGGAGTGGGCCCAGCGGTGGCGAGGATGGGGTTGCCTCAGGTGGGCACTCAGGTGGAGGTGTTCTGGCCGGGCGAGCGTGATTGGTTTGGAGACTGGGCAGGGAAGGGGGCGTTGGAACGAAGGGGGGACAATGTTTGGAGTACTTTGATGGGAACCCGGCTAGATAGGAGGTGTTTGTTGATTGCGTGAGAGCCAAGGAGTGCATGATGGCCGCCTATTCAGGCGGGACAATGGTCGAGATGTCACGGTGGAGGATGTCGACAATTGGGACATGGAAGCTGAGAAGGGCTTGCTCATGAGTTGGAGGCTGCTGGATCGGGTTGGTGAGGGTGGGATGGCACGACATTTGGATAGTGGTGGGGCCACGGAGATTGAGAGTGAGAGCGTCCGGGGAGGAGGGTTGGAATAGGCGGTGGTGGGAGTGAGGCACGAGGTTGCAGCAGCGAATGTGGCTCTTGGGTAGAAAGGGACAGCGGGAGAGGCTGGGGAGTCATCGAGGCGGCCGGGGGGTGCCTCAGGGAGGGTTGGTGGCTGGGGGTATTTGGGGGAGGGGGTGAGGGAGGCGGCATGGGCGTGGCTGCAGGGGTTGAGTGTCGGTGGTGCGCTGTTTGTGAGTTCCCTTCCTTGGGCAGCCCTAGATCGGCACCCGGAGTGGGTCTGTGTCAAGGTGGGACGCCAAGAATGCCTTCAATGCAGTGCACCGTAAGGCAGTATTTGAGGCTATCGAGCGGGACTTCCAGGCGCGGGCATGGACAGACCGCTGTTACGGGGCAGACCTTGGATTTCGGTTGGGAAGCGCTGATGAGCATGGAAGATGTGTTGCAAGAAGCGGAGAGTCTTCGGGCGGTGGAGGGTCAAGGAATGGATTTCGCGGAGGCTCGGTCCAAAGAGGTGTCTGTGGGCGCGGGTGAGCCCAGCCAAGCGGTCTTGTCTCATCACCTGAGCGTCCAAGATATCTTGGCAGAGGGAGATGACCTCGTATCGCCAGCCCACAGCACGGGGGCACATCCTGGCAGCTATGACCACTTACAACAGGGTTGCATGGCAACATACGGCATCTCATCAGCTTCTCTACCCGTGCGGCGAGGTTGGTGGTCGTGCCGGAACTAACTGTGACGAGCAGTTGTCGGGAAGGCCATGACAAGTTGGTGAACTATTGGCCACCGGGAGGGCTTGGGACACACAGGCATATGTGGGGATGGGACCCCAAGTAGGAACAGTGCAGATCGACAGTTGCAGTGCGAGTGTGGAGTGCATTACTCAAGTTCGCAGCTTACTCGTAAGGTGTCCAGCACAAGGGCTCCGGTGTAATAGAGTTGGAGGTGGAGATAGGGGGTTGCAGGCACAGTTTGGTGGTCGGTGGGCGCGCAAGGTCAGAAGGAATCAATTCAGTTGATCCTCCTCAGCCCCTTGGGAAACACCTTTGGAACACCGGACGTGTGGCGGGTGGACAAGCTTTCTTGAGACCAGGCAGGCAGGGAGCAAGGTGGTGGTTCTGAGAGTAGACTTAGGCGAGAAGAGATCGCTCGGGCAGCTCGGGGGGTAAAGGTGAATTGGCATAGCATCGGTGCGCAGGTAGTGCAGTTGCAGAGGCGCTCAGGTGGCCCAATGAGGCTCAGGGGGGTCTAATTCTCCACGCGCGAGCTCCGAAACATCCGGATACGTGTCCCGAAGTGTGTGCTGAATCCTTTGATCCCCGGCGTGGGTACATAGTGCAGCCCGTCTTCTGCGGCTACGTGGTGCCAAAGGATGAGCCACACACTGAAAAGACAGCCCACTATCATCCAAGTGGAAATGTGAGGCCTTTAGGAACAGGGCGGGGCCGTGACCAAGGATAGGCCACACACAAATGCATCCCCGTTGTGGACACGCAGCGCCGCGTCTCCAGGGATCCTAGCCACATTCCAGCCGGATCGCTGAGATGTGGGGTGACAAAATACACATACACCTTCACCTGCTACTACAACTTTGTACATATGATAATGAAAGAGTGCGAAGTATCCAAAGATGGGCACCAAAGTGTTCCTTGCGAGAATCGAAAGAAGGCTTCGGTTGCGAAAATAACCACCCTACGCATTTCCTTTAAACAGATTGCAGGAAACAGATTGAGCCTTCAGTCCTCTGAGAGCTTATAGTCCACCGGTCATGCGTCCTCGACCAGTAACTGAATCCAGAGCGTAGTGGTCCAATGACTTGAAAAACTCACGCTCTCCAACAAAACATATGCCTCACAAGAAAGTGTGTCAACGTGCGGGCTGCCTGAGGGTTATCGGAGCTCGCATACCGGAGAGAGAAGCAATAAAGGACTCGCAAGTGAGAGGCTGTCCCTCGACAAAGGCAGCCGACATGGTGTCCAATGCCGCCTCACACGCAGCCATCTCATCGGTAGCTTCCGTCATTACGGAAAGCAGTTTCTCTGTGAGCTCAAGTGCGGGTGGCTTGTTCGCCTGGGTGTAGGCGCCGTTCAGAAACTGGCACATGGCCTCCAGCGATGCGATCACCTGTCGACGGAAATACTTTTGCGCATTAACGGTGCCCATATCGCACGATGTCCGTGCTCCTCAACTGTGTCCACTTCGGAATGTTCGAAATCGACACTAGACGGTTTGCCCAAAGTGGAGGTCGTAATCTCAGATCCCTGGTCGAACCTCTCAAATACCGGTCGAAACTCTCAAGTACCTCGCCACGCCATTAGACGGTGAAGCCAAGGAATATTCACACTAAAGATGAAAGTGACAACACTTTCTTCCGGAGCGACCACAAGAGCAACGTTGTCGGCACACTCTCATTTATACATTTGCTTGTCGACAGAGAAACGCACCCCAGGACCCTCGTTGCGCTCCTTTGCACGGTTGAGCGCGGCAGAGAAGGCGTCGAGCACCCCCTTGGTCAGTCGCTCCTCCCCCAGTAGCAGTTGCACCTTCTCCACCATCTCCGTGGAACTTTTGCACAAAAGAAGTTCGTCCATCACCTTAAGGTCCTCAGCAGTCACGTTCTGGTCCACGATTGTTGCAGTTTCGAAGATAGGCTAAAAATAAGGGCGCACCCAAGTACGGTCAGCAAACCCTAAAGTAAACCCTTCAGGATATTAGCAGTTAAGCAAAAGAAAAGACAACGGAATTCATTGGACGCAGTCTCGCATAAACACAGTGTCCCTACCCCTCATATATGTCGCAGCTTGTGGGAGTCCAAATCCCCGCAACCCCACAAATGTTTTGTTGGGAGCACCTGAACGGACTCGTTGGCTTCCGTTGGCGGGGGGTCTTCCGGGTTTTGATCCGCGAAGACAAAATCTTCTGTACGACACTGGAAGACAGATTTTGGAGAGCGAAAACCCATAGCTTTGTGATGAAAAACAGGCGTCAGACTTCGTTTTTCTTTTTTACTGTGCAGGACGTAGCTTGGGTACCCCGTGGAAGCCTGACTCGGATGCCTGTTGAAATTGCAGCTGATGGACCGCTGTCTCTGTATCCTAAGTGAGGATAAGGGCATCAACCCTTCGGCGGAGGCTTGGAAGCAAAACTGCGGTGGGACTGGATGCATTATCGACAGAGTTCTTGGTCTGGGTGTCTGTAACGCGTTCGTTGCGGGCTTATTGCACTAATGGAGCCCTTCACAGTGCAACGTGGCGCCTGTCAGGTGGGCGCTTCGAGCGCGCTTGCTGGAAATTCCAAGCGAGGTGTTTGTTTGTGACTAATATCTAGTCAGTTCCAATAGTCTCAGTCGAGTGTTCGGGTGCATTCAAAAGTGTGGCCGTTCGGCGTTCCAAACGGAAGTACTGTACGGCTTGTTTTCTGAATATTAGATCAGATATCCTTTATACTTGATTTTTAGATATGACGTGTCAAAGTTAGGTGGGAGTGCTTGGTTGAACTTTGACATGTCATATCTCAAAATCAGCTCCCAGGCCTCCCACTTTAATAATAATAAAGGTTAATGCTTATCGTTGTAATCTTATAAACCTAAAACCATATAAAATCAAAAATGATTAAATGAAAACTTTTGTATGCCTTCGCCTATTCGTATTGCTATGGAACATCATCACGCATCAACTCCATCGCATGACGCGTGACCATAGGGCCTCTGGCCCTCTGCGCGTGACATACACACGAGGCACGCCTTGAATAAAACGGTACCTCGTCATTTGGAAATGTGCAACAGGCTGGAAACGTGCAACAAAGAGGAAAAAACGTCGATATCGCGTGATTGCGCTTCGATATCGACCCTGGACAAAAGCTCATCGTCAAGGCCGCTTCGAGCGTTTATACATACATATAACGCCCATTTCGAGTAACCAAGTATAGTATTATTTATACACATTTTTTCACTGTCATGAAGGGTGAAACCACAGAAAAATCGACAATTTTTCTACATCGACGGCTCCCTTCAGAAGTTTTCAGATTTTTGGCAAACATCGACGTATGATGTTTCTCAATTCGACCGACGTCAACTGCCTACAGTGTTTACAGTCCATAGACAACTCGAATACCATGATGGTAGAACAGTAGCAAACACTTGTTGCAAATTAGAAATATCAAGTTGTTGGGGTTGTGATCCCCCATGATTTTCCCGTAGAATATTGTCAAGATTATTTATTTTTGAAGCAATCTGACCGTGGATTCTAACAAAGTGGGTCCTAAAGATGAACTTTAATACCTCATACACCGATATTCAAATTATACGCAACAATATCCAGGTTTCTTTCTTTTCCTGTTGCATTTTAGCATTTAACGAGGTACAATCTCAGCAGTCGAGTGACACTGTCACAGAGAGTTTGAAAGGAAAGGCGAAAAGAGAAAGCAGAAAAAAATCAAAGAAAAGTATGAATATTCTTTTGTAGAGCTCTGGACAGTTGAGTTCAGCAGAGCTCCAAAGTAAACTGTTCGTTCTGACGCTGAAGTTACGCGAGTACAAGCTACCGATCTAACGTAAGCCTGGACCTCCAACGCGAACTGATCTGAAATATTCTTCAACAGCTGTGCAAATTGCACTTGGGGTTCGGATACTCTTTGTATCGCAGACGACTGGTTACAACAACCATTACAACATCGGTTGTCACTTCTCTGACGATTTCTACATGAAATCGGCGTAATATCACGACCCAGATTAGAGGTACCAATAGGTGTGTGACGGGCTAATCGATTATCTAGTTCGCCACGATGCTTGCCCTCCGCCAATCTTGCTCCTTGCTGCCTATGGTGGCGCGAACGGGCCAGCAACACGTTAGCCGATGCTGCTTTCAGACAGGTGCTTCAATCAAGTCCTCCAGAGCGCATATTTCACCTCGTCGACATTCAATTTCACTATTCGATCGCGATTGAATCTTCACACACCGCTGTTCCTTGAACAGGCATAGTGAGCTCAACGTTCCCGATTCTTGGTTCTCAAGTCACGGTAGTAAAGAGTGTGGAAAAGTCCGTTACCATGGCGGTAAAGGGCTACTCTTTGACCTCAAGTTTCAACTTTACTTATGAATGTATCCGGCCAATTACAGAGCGGACTTGCCCTTCGAAACTCTAAAAGAATTATTGGACATCATACTTTTTTATTCCGTATTGGGTAGAATACATTAGCTATACTTTCATATTTCTCTTTTTACGCCTGCGCCTAAAATTCCCCCTCCGCTTGCTTCCCTGCCTTGCGAGGTCCTTTTATTGCATTTCTACTATTCTCAGGTTGACTTTCTCAGATCCATTGGTAGCTTGTTGGTGAGCGCACCCTCGGATCTATTTGATAGGTGGGTGCGTGTCTAAGTGCACTCGGCCAAGCCGAGAAGTTGCACGAGGCCGCCGGAGACGAAGCACTGCCACGTGTTCACTTCGCGGTTGCCTCCACCGCCGACGCGATGGACCTGCTGTGGATGGGCTTGCAGTGTGCGCGCACAACTCAGAATGCGCTCGGGTGCACCGGTGAGATAACGGCGCTTGACCCTCCGCCGCCACGAATCTATGTTTGCATCCCGTGCATCGGATGTGGCAAACTCTGCAAGAAGTGCATAAAGTCGATAACGTGTTTTCCATTTATTATCGCCGATCCGTTTGCTCGGTTGGCAATATGGTGATTCAGGGCAGGCATAGTCTCGTCCTAGTCACACATCTATGCACCAAATACGCGACCCCAGTGGTACTCAGCTTCGGAGACGGCTTCTAAGTTGAATATCCCAAGTGCTGGCAGGAGATAACGCTGCAACCAGATAGTTTCAATAGCTTCCCAGAACGACATCTTTTACTCAGCTTCTTTCAAAGGCGGTTTTGTGCGTGTAGGTGTTTTACTCCTGCAAAGCGATCGATCCCACAGCTACCCCAGAGGGGCACGCTTTGTTACGTGGGTTGGTGCTTTCGGGTGGCACAGCGAGCGCCGCGTTCCCCTTCGAAGGCGAGAGCGGTCTGCAGGCTTGCGCAGTCGTGGCCGTCACCCTTCCCGCCGGTACTCGCCTCTCCACGTTCAGGTGTCATTCTTCCACTCTAACGGGGATCTCCCTCCCAAGAAGTGCTCGAGCTGCCAGTCCGCGGTTGAACTCCCTAGCCTGCTTTTCACTTTGGCTAGGGTTGATTAGGTCTTTGACACCTAAGCCTACCGGCATAACACGCCGAGTTGCAGGGTCGGGTGTTGTGCCGACGTCACTACAATTCACGTCTGTTTGTCACGATGGCCTAGGTTGTTGCAGTTAGGTATTCCTTTTGGTTGCCTTTCTTGTAATCCTTGACTTTGGTTTCGCACTAAAAGAGAACATGTTGGTTTCAAGCGGCAGGCCACTTCAGATTTCGGTGCTGGGGACTGCTGTAAGGCGCATCCAGTGTCGGCGGCCACCTGATGCTGTGCAGTACTGGGTCTCATCTGAGGCTTGCGCCGTTCTATAGGCCATCTGAGGCTTGCGCCGTTCTATATGCCATCTGAGGCTTGCGCCGTTCTATAGGCCATCTGAGGCTTGCGCCGTTCTATAGGCCATCTGAGGCTCGCGCCGTTCTATAGGCCCATCTGAGGCTTGCGCCGTTCTATAGGCCATCTGAGGCTTGCGCCGTTCTATAGGCCATCTGAGGCTTGCGCCGTTCTATAGGCCATCTGAGGCTTGCGCCGTTCTATAGGCCATCTGAGGCTGTCTGGGGGCCTCGTTCATGCACTGTTACCATCGATAATTAGTTTTTGTCAGCCGCTGATTCCCACATATGGTTGGGCTCGTTTCACAGGCTGCTCACGCCGCAGCTGCCTCCCCTGCCGGACGTCCGTGCAGCACTGTCTTCAGCGCCCCACTTTCTTATGATTGCGCCGCAGGGTTCCTTCGAGGCTGAAGGTGCCAAAACCTTCTCGGACTGGGCTTCATGCCACAGCCAGCTCGGACTGGGCTTCCAGCATGCCACAGCCTGCTCGGACTGGGCTTCATGCCAAACCCTTCTCGGACTGGGCTTCCAGCATGCCACAGCCAGCTCGGACTGGGCTTCCAGCATGCCAAACCCTTCTCGGACTGGGCTTCCAGCATGCCACAGCCTGCTCGGACTGGGCTTCATGCCAAACCCTTCTCGGACTGGGCTTCCAGCCTACTAAGAAGCTGCCGGTGTAACTCGCTTTACTGCATTTGCGCCCTCACTGCCACCGGCTGCCCGAGGGACGGGTTAGAGTTCTGCTAACTATGCAGATACAGCGACCCAACCCAGGGGACGCCCCGTGGTCTGCGGGGACCGATGCTTACGAGTCAACCCAGGGGACGCCCCGTGGTCTCCGGGGACCGATGCTTACGAGT
>LGRX02012895.1:0-28574 GCA_001247695.2 Cymbomonas tetramitiformis
ACCACCTCCCATCAGGCTTTCAGAGTTATGGGTGTTACCACCAGAGCAAAGAAGTCCCTCACGAGGGACAGCGACATTGATGCCTCGCTGAGGCTTATCGACGGGGTTCGGAACAGCCCGACGGTGCGGACACCGACTGTTCCGACCCCCAACCCTGCTTCGAACGAGGACGCCGACGTGGCCATTAGGCGTTACTTGCAGGAGCAGGCGAAGCTGCCCGACGAGATCTACAAGGCACGTCTTCATCGTGCCTGGGCCAAGAGCGTCCGCGAGGACGTTCTTGGTGACAAGAAGCACCATTTCCGCGGTACGGACGACGCTGGCCTTCTGTCCGACCTGGTGGTGCAGCTACGTACGGAGTTCGAGTCAGCTGGGCTGGAGCTGAAGTCCTTTGATCTCGACGACCCCCTTACCGGAATATCCAAGTACACTAGATATCAGAAAGTCCCGTACTCGTGTGGATAAACTGTATAAGATGAATAAACCCTAAGCTAGATATACCCGGAACGGTCTCGGACGGTCTCGGAGTCTAGCCTACCTGTGACACAGCGTGTGTCACAGTACGAACCTACAGATCAGTCAGCAGTCCAGTGTTGGTCCTAGGGATCTGTCATAGGGGCCTGACCGGGACTCCCAGTCAGGGCTGCCTATACAGATTTCAGCACACCACCCCAGCACTGTGGGTGGTGACTGGCTAGGAGAGTCAGAAAATGTAAAGCTGTAAGTGTTAGGGCAGGAGCCAGGGTGACAAGGCCTAACTGCTAATCTAACTGTGCAATTCTGATACACAAATTAGAACCCTCTAGCTAGCACAAGAGCAGAAACTCGCAGGCAATTAAGTTCCTGCTAAACTACTGAAAGGCTCTGTGTCAGCAAGTCAAATTGAAGATTTCAAAGGTGTCAAAGTAAAACCATAAACCAGATTGAAGAAGTCTTTGAGGTCACAGGAGTTCTGCACACCACCATGTTGGTGTGCCTCCAGAGTGAGCAAGGAGTCAATCAACAGTACCAAAGTAGTCAGCGGTGGCCTCACGGAAGTCCATCCCATAATAGGAAGTAAAGAAGCCAGCTCCATAATAGTGCTCCACATCAAGAGGACCGCTCTCATGTAAGGCCATGCCGTAGTAGTAGGCCATGCCAATCCCCAAATCTGCCTGAGACAAATCCTGAAAGGCTAGCAGGCTCAGAGTGTCAGGAGGCTCGGGCGGCTGAAGCGGTGGCACATCGTGAGCCAACAAGAAACCCTGAGCCGGGTTCATTGAATCAACAAAATCATTCGTAGAGTAAAATGACGGAGCCTCCCAATCGAGATCACCACCAGGCGAAGGCACCTCCGTAGCCGGTGCACATGCCGACACAGCAGAAGCTGTGGATGCCGAAACAGCTACACCTGCAAAAGAAATGCACAAGAGAGAAAGCATGGCGAGAGCGCCGATTGCCGGCGTGCCAAAGCCGAAAGGCGGCACACCGCACCCGATAGCACCGGCCGGAGCTCGCGGCTTCACCGCGAAAGTACCGTCGGCGAAATCCTCGTAGTCGTCCGTGTCATAGCCTGTCAGGTCAGACGGGTGGACGGCGGCGTGCTTCACCGTCTGCACGAAGCCTCCGAACTCACCGCATGTCGCCTCCGTGGTGGTTACCCGCGCCGATTGAGTTGGCGCGGGCTCCACATCCTCCACCTGCGAAACAGGCATAGCAGGGGCCGGCACGGCGGACGCCGATGCCGCCGCACCACCTGCCGGAACCTGCCCCTCCGGTGTGATCCCTACCGCAGCGGCAGGGCCACACACCAGAGCCGATGCATGCCCCTCCGCTCCGCGCCCAGGAATGAAAGATGTCTTCGCCGTCGGTCCCGCCAGAAGGCGGAGGCGGCACGGAGAAACCGTAGGCCGCCACGTCGATCCCACCGACGCCGTCCGTGGAGAGCGCCGCGGGCGGACCATACGCCAACGCCGCATCCGGTCCAATGTCTGCCGCGTCCTGGAAGACCTGCACGAGCGCCAATGCGTGCAGGCCCTCCGCGTCCTCCTGCTCAATGGGAATGCAGAAAGCCGCAGCCGTGGCCGGCGAGTGTTGGCGACCGCCCAGCGGGCAGTCGCGGTACGGGTGATACACCTCACCTTTACCGGCCTTGCGGCAGCGGTGGCACAGCGGCTTCGCCTTCATGCTGTCGCGGTCAAAGCCGACCGCGGGGGGGTTGCCTGCACCCACGCGAAACCCCCTCGGATGCTGCTTCCCCCGATGCTGCGGCTGCGGCTGCTGTCCCCCGCCCGCACGGCCACCTCGCACCAAGGCCTTCAAGGCCGCGATCTCCTCGAGGAGCACCGTGTACTCCGACGACGTGACCAGAGCGGAGGGCGTACCGCCCGTCCCCAGCACCTGCTTCTCACGCGCTGTCGCCCCATCGTCCGACTGCGCCCATGCCTGGAAGATGGCCACGACGAGAGCCTGAAGCGAGCGGAGAGTGACCCCGTTGAGGTCACCCGCAAGCGGGTACCGCACCTTCACCGCCGCGTAGAAGATCGGGTCGAGGCGGTTGCTTGTACAGCGAGAGCTTGCGGGTCTCGTCGGTGGGCCGCCAGTCAGGAGCGCGGTTATCCCGCACCAGACGTTGCTCGCGAGCCAAGATCGGCTGCGGGTCAACGCCTGCGGGATAACGAAGAGCCGCGTGCTCCTGCTGGTGGCTCTCGCGTAAGACCGCCGGCACGCTCTGTGCTAGGAGGCAAGCACAAGAGCAAGAAAAACGGCTAAGTAAGAGTACTCAGTACGGAGTACAGTAGGACCGATCAGAATGATGTACGGAGTACTCAGTACAGTTGAGTTATGGAAAGAGTTCCTGAATGTATAAGAACTCTAAGTGTAACCCGTTTCGGAGATGAGAACTGAACTGAGAATTGTAACATAAAAAGTAAAGAGCCGTAACTGCTGTATATTGTGTATTGAAAGCATGCACTGAAAGCAAAAGCATAACTAGAAGGATTTACGAAACCGAAGTCCGATAGTTGACCAATCGTAACCATACCTCGTGCGGTCGTTTAATAAGTGTAGATAGAATAAGTCCGAAACCGTAAAGAAGAGAAAAGCAAGAGTGGAGACTCCTACAAAATGGTAATTAGTCCGTGTTTTCACGTTGCTTCCCTGTTTCTTTTGCGCGAATTCTGATCAAAACCGCCTTGCCTCGCGTGATTAGCTAGCGTAGAACCTTTCTACGAAATCGAGAATGTCTGTTCTTTCGCTTGCGTTGCGCGGCGGTGTGTGGGTTTGAGGGTTCCAGGTCTCTTGGAACCGCGTTGGCGTAGAGGAATCTAGCCCAACGAAAATCTTTTGAGGTGCGCGCGTTGCCTTTGTCGTAGCACGCATATCACGCACTCGCGGCCTAGTGCCGTAATTTGGACTCGCAGGTGCGGCCGAAACCAAATCGTCTCAGTTTTCAGGCAATTCCGACCCTCTGCGGCGGAAGCGCTGCGCAATTTTTTTAAAATTTGCGTAGCTTTTGCTTGAATTCGGAGTCGGTTCGGGATCTCGCGTGCCTTTAGTTTGGCCCTCTAGTCCCCCCTATTCGGGAATCGCCGCGCTTCGGCCGGTGTGACTGCTTGTGCTCGCGCACAAGTAGCGAATTCCTGGGAGCGGGTGCTAGTTGCCACGCCACACGTTTTTCAATTAGTTAATTTGCGAGCGTACCACGCGTGATGTTCCCAATGGAGCTTTAGTTTTCTAGTTTCCTCTATTCCGGAAATCTCCGCGCTTCGGCCGGTGTGACTACTTGTGCTCGGGCGCAAGTAGTGAATTTCTGGATCGGCGGGTGCTAGTCACCGCGTGTGTCGTGTAGCACTTTCGACTTCAGCTGGTTAGATCGCACGCATAGCACGCATACAATGTCAATGTACTCGGATGGAGAAGATTTCCACGGTCGGTCGGGTCGTCGTGGGGGGGGTCGGGCCGGCGCCGCCCCCGGCTCAGCCGTGGGGTCCGGTCAGTCGGGATCTCGCGCTGCGGGTCTGTCGGTCGGCCCGGGCTCTTCGGAGTTCAGGGGCGCGGCTGGCGGATCGGACAGCCGGGATTGGCGCTCCCGTAAAAGGGGGGGGGAGTGCGGCGTGCACTCGCACGCCAATACGGCGGTGAAGCCCTCGAGGTTACACCGGCGCGCACGCCCCTGAGGGCCCCTCCGGGGTTGTCTGGTGGGCCCCCCAAGGCCTCACCACCGAGAACCCCCTCACCAGCGAGAGTCAGTGGGGCTGAGCCAGTGTCCGAGCTCGCATTGAGCTCGGCGCTACGGCAGCCGGCGCGCCGGAAGCGTGCGTCGCCCGAAGCTCCGGCGCCGGCGGCGAGCGCCAGCTCCGAGTCGGACTCGGACCGCTCTGCTAAGGGATTGAACCCCTCGGCAGCTCCCTTCTCCCCACTCCCTGCGTCCAGCAGGAGTGCGGGCAGTAGGTTCGTCCGTCAGGAACCGACGTCGGGACCGGCAGCGTCCTCCCTCTCTCCCCTCGTGGGGGGCGAGCAAGGAAATCTCATCAGCGCCCCAGGGCGCTTTGAGATTTACCGAGCCGGTGACTGGAGCCCCCCTGCAGAAGGGGAGTCTGACGATGTCCGGCGCTCAGAGCGGCTGGACGTCGTCCAGTCACGGGAGCACGAGTCTCGCATCCGGCCCAATCCGGCTTGGCGAGGGGAGCGACGTCAATCCATGCTCGCATTGGCCCTCCGTCAATGGAGCACTTGGGCGCTGGACTCAGCGCAACGACGTGCAAGAGTCTCCCTGCCAGCTCGTCAGCGCGCAACCGCGCGGCTTGCGTGGGTCGCGTGGAAGGCCGGAACGGACCGGTCAGCGCATCAGCGCGAGCTCCAGCGCCTGGCATTCCAAGCGTGGAATGACGTCACCCAGCAGGTCGCCCAACTTCAGGGCCTGTTTGTCAGAGGCCATCGGCGCCGAGTCGAGTCCGCTTTCGCGGCATGGCGCCAGCGTGTCGTCCAGACACAGGGTCTGTGGCGCAGGGGCAGACGTCAAGCTGGGGCCGTCTTCATGGCATGGCACCAGCAGACGACGCTCGCCAAGGAAAGGAGCACCTGGTGGGTTGGAGCCCGAAGACACCGGATGACTCAGATGGTCAAAAGCCGTCTCCGCGAGTGGCGCCGACTCCCCAGGACGACCCCAGTCAGCTCGGACTCGTCCCAGGGAACGAGTGCCCGCCGTCCAGTAAGGAAAGTGGGAACCTCATCCGATGTCAGCTCTTGCTCGGATTCCGACCAGGAGTCTTGGTGGCAAGACATCCGTCGAGGCCTAAAGCGCCTGGGGAAAGACCACCTGCTGTCAGGGGTAATGCGGTTCCAGCTTAAGGACCATGGGCTCTCCGAGGACGGCGCTTATCGCCTGGAGATCCACCAGCAGGCAGTCTCCGAGTCCAAGAGGTTGATGCAGCAAAAGCGCGAGGACCCCCACAACTCCCTCGGGAGGTGTAGGTTCTCTGCCTTTGCCATCAACGTCAGCAGACCAGGGGAGATAGTACGCCGAGGAGTGGACCTCCGGGAGGTAAGGAGAGCAGTCGTCGCGGCCGTCAGAATGAGCGGCCGCACCCGGAAGTCACACAGGGGTCTTAGGAAGTCAGGTACAGCGCCTCCGAGTTCCGCAGCTCCCGGTGGGAACTGGTCAAACCGGTTCGCTCCCCTCTCGTCCTCATCGGAGGAAGAGCATCCCGCGGAACCTCCGAGGCCCAGGACTCAGTCGCCTAAGCCGAGCGGCCCCAGTCGCCCGGTGCCTCGCACCTGGAAGCCCAGTCGAGCACCCTCGGCCCCGAACCCCGGTCCGACTTCCTCAGGGGACACGTCGTCGTCCCCGGAGTCCACCTGGAGCAGGAACAGTCAGGACCTGCAAGAGCTGAAGGAGGCCTGGCAGAAGGAGTCTCAAGCTCGGGAGGCAGCTGCCGAGGCTCGCCTGGAACAGCTGTCTCGGCAACAAGCGTCGCTCAGCAGGTAGCTGCTGATGAGCGGCGAGCAGCAGATCGGAGGTCGGCTGAGGCCCAGCTAGAGGAGAGGCTGCAGGCGGTCATAGAGTCATAAGTCCAAAGGCTCGCCCTGGTTCAGGCTTCGCCCTCGGGGCCCGTGGAGTCAGACGCTCGAGGGCCCTCAGCGGCAGCGTCGAGTCCGGTTCAGGAGACGCCCATCTCCCGAGAGGGACATGAGCTGGTAAAGCCGACTTCCGTCGTCACCTGTGACGTTGAGAACCGGGGCGTTCAAAGCCCTCCGGAGGAGTCACTCATGGGCGCGGGCGTGACATCGCTTCCGCCGCACTCATGGGACTTTGTTTCCCTTCCAGTGAAAGTCTGCGCCGCCCTCCGGAAACACGTGGTCGAGCATGGCAAACCGGGGATCGACGCCCAGCACCTGTTTTACGACGCCGCCCGTAGGTATCGTTCCCTTGGTCAGGTCGCTGGGTGCGTGCACACTACCAGTCAGATCAGGCAATGCCTGAAGGCGAGGGTCTCGGACGAGGACAGAGTCTTCGGGTCTCCGGTGATTTACAGTCTCACGGCGGCCGTGGCGCCCGTCGCAGAGAACTGCGCTCGCTGCAGGTGCGGGCACGAGGAGAGTCCGGTGCATATGTGGACATGTCAAGTGGGCACTAGGAGAAGTGTAGTGGCACTCCTGAAGAAGGTGTACCTGCCGGTGTGTGGGTTTTGCGCCGCGGACGTGTGGCCCGGTGCTTTCGACGACTTCCCGGTTGTGTCACCGCCTCCGCTTGCTGCGGCAGCAGACACACCAGGAAACGGGGGGGGGATGGTCCCTCAACCTGAGTACTCGGAGCCAAACGAGCTTCCGGAGGTGCCCGGTGTCAGCAGTCATGGAGGTCCCGGAGGCTCGGGGGGCGGTCCCTGGAGGGCCAGGAAATCCGGGCGAGGATCCTGGCGGCGATGGGCCGGGTGAGGACGGGGATGGCGACAGCCAGTTCACCTTCTCGTCCTCTCGTTACAGGGAGTCCCGAAGCCATTACAGTCGTAAGGACGAGCAGCACGCTCTTAAGGAGGCCCTCAGAGCCATGGAGAAGGCGGTGGACAGATACCACACAGAGGTGGAGGGGTCGTCCCACGTCTTTGGTCGGCTCCTCCGATTTGTTCGACAGGTCAGGGAGGTTCGGGAACTGGAACCGGTGCGCTACGCCATGGAGATGGTGCGTCTGGGCACACTAGAGAGCGGGGGTGAGGAGACGGTGTTGTCAGACCACTCCCCGCTGTCGGAAGTGGCCAGACACTGCTTCGGCAAACTAAGCTCCGAGTACCGCGAGCTTTCTTCGGCGTTGAAGGAAGCTCGGGACGGTAAGAACCTCACCCTGGACGTCATAGTGGTCCCCTTGGCGCAGCTGGTGATGCCCGACAAGGGGGAAATGGCGTCGATCGGTCCGTTCCTGCGTCGCGTGCGTCAAAGTCAGGACAGACAGACTCGCACGGCCCGCGAGTTCTGGGACGGGGTGCACCTTGCTCACGACATCGTGAGCATGCTGGCTGCCCACGAGCTCACCTCTCCGGTGCCGGAAGAGGAGCTGCTGGAAATATTCCTTACGGGGTTGATACCAGAGGTACGGAGGAAAGTCTTCCTTATAGCCGAGAGGAAAGGCTCTTCGGTCCTGACCCTGAGCCGGACGGCCAGTAAAGGCCGCCACGAACTCCTGACCTGGGCCATAGAGGCTGAGCGGGAGTTACGGCAGAGCCAGGATAAGACGAGCCGCTCGGTCCAGCTGCTGGCCCACGTAGATGTCACGGAGGAGCTGCTAGCCATGGCGACATCCGCTAGCACTCCGACACCCACAGGGCAACGACTCGGCTCCCCAGAGTACGAGGGCTGCCGTCTGTGCAAGAGCATGGACCATTACGCTCGCGACTGTCCGCAGGCGAAGCAGCGCCCAAAGGAGTGGGCCAAGTGCCTCCTGGAGGACACCCTGGCGTTAATAGGGGACGATTCGATGGATGAGGCTTTGGCTGCCATCGGATTGGATTTTGTCCAGGAGGACGCTCTCCAGCCCGGGGCGTCCTCCCCGCAGTAAAGGGCGCGGGCCCCGTCACAGCGGGGTCGGGGGGACAAAAGGGCCCCGCGCCGGCGTCCACAGCGATGCAGGTGCTGCGTGATAGGTGGAGAAGGTGCGGGAGACACCTTAGTAGCAGCGCCAGGCGCCACCTCAGGAACCAGAGTCGGGTCGGGGAGTGTGAACAGGAAGATTTGGACATGCTAGCCGCCACCCGCACGGGAAGCCCAGAGCCTCCTGAGCGGGAACAGGTCGAGCAACGCATCCAGAGAGAGCAGGCGAACTTCTGGAAGTCCGCCAGAACCCCAGCAACCGCCTCGGTTCCGCGTCCTGAGGAGCCGTGGGAGCTGCTCTGTTGGATCACCGGTGCGGACACCCGGGATAAAAACCGGTCGAGCCACACAGTTGAGCCACGGGCAGTCTACCAACAGCACTTGGAGAACCAGGGGTCGGATGTTGCGAGAGTTCGCGGGCACTGGAAGTTCAGGGCTCAGCGTTTACCCCCCAGAGTTAGGAAAGCCTTTAAGGCCCAGCAGCCAGGTGCTCGCCTGCGTCCCGCCATCAGGGCGCTAGAAAGGTATCTGGAGCTGGAAGAGTCAGAGATCCGACCAGTCAAGTCCCTTGCGCTTTGGAGGGCAGGGCAAAGGCGAATGAGCAAGAAGCTTGGACCCACAACTAGTAAGCCCCAGTTGAATCGGGAAGAGTTAGATACAGTAAGCGCTTGAACCGGCTCGTCAGGGTACGTGAATTCAATCGCCGACGCCGAGCTATCTTGGATCAGGAGTTCGGACGGTTCGTTCGCGTAGCCAAGCCCAAGCCTGCCGAGGGAGAAGAACTCTCACCACCAGAGAGAACTTCAAAGCCCAGTCGGCCGCGGTTGACCAGAAGCAGGGCTCGCCAGGCTTTGGGTCCGAAACGCAGACCATGGCTGACTCCTGAAGGCAAGGCGCTTCGAACCTCTCGATTGCAACGCAAATACGAGTTGGAGGATAGGGACCCGGCTTCTACCTCAACGGAACGCCATGCGGACTTCCACGCTTTCGTGCAGGAGGAGTTGGAGAGGGAGAATAGGGAACTTCAGCAAGACAATGAGCTGATGATGCACCGGGACGAGCAAGTCAGAAAGCACATAGCGGCTAAATTGGCTGCAGCATCAGTTCAAGTCGCGGTTTCCCCCCCAGACTTCCCGGAGCGCAGTGCAGTCCAGAAGGCAGTCGCCATCGGCCTGCTAGCTGACGCATGTACTTACTGCCTCCCGGACTGTGACTCCGACGCGGAAACGTCAGTCACCCGCCTGGACTGCATAATGCAGGACGGCGATATCAGTCCGAGCTGGTGTGAGTCCCTGGCAGCGGTGTCCTCGATGGGAGCGCGCCCGAGGAGTTTCGACAGGCACAGTCGCACACCGACGTTGTTGCTGTTTTGGGCCTGGATTGCGGGCGTCAGAGTCAAGGTGTTGGTGGATTCGGGAGCGTCCACCAATATTATCGCAAAGAGTACACTGCAGAAGCTCACCGGCATCAAGCCGGTGCGCCACGAGCAAGCCATGCGGGTTCGAGTGGCTGACGGCACCACGTATGATGCTAATTCCTGCATCAGGCCCAAGCTCCTTGCTGAGACGTCAAAGGGGTCATACGGCCAGCAGGTTGAGCTTCGGGTAATGCCCCTCGACCTCAAGGTGGATGTCATCCTAGGAGGTCCTTGGCTGGCAAACCTTTCCCCGGTTACACTGGATTATAAGAATTGGGGTTCGGTCCGGTTCACCAAGGGCAGGGAAGAGGTCGTCATCACCGGCTGTTCGCCGGGGTCCCCGGACCCCAGTCGGTCCAAGGACATGGCAATGGCACTGGTGCAGGGAGTCATTTTGAGCCAACGTCGAGCTCGTCGGGACCTGCGGGCCCTCCGGAACAGAGAGGAGCAAGCTTTCGTTGTCTACCTCGGCCCCGATGGGACTTTTGGCGCGTTGGCTTGCAACAAGGGGGGGGAGACTCCGACGAGGATTCCCCCAACGATGTTGTAGCAGGCCTAGCGTCAGAACCCTCTTCCGGGTCCGAGGATAGTGAAGTCAGCGTGCGTCCCAGCGCAACGGTGCCGGACGGAGCAGAGGAGTCTGAGGGGCCGGGAGGGTTGGTTTCGGACAGCTCCGAGTCCGGCTACAGTGACGTGGAAGGGGCGTGTCATTTGCGGAGAGTAGGGGCGGTGGTCGAGGATATTAGGCCACAGGGATTTGCGAGTACGGTTGACGAGGCCGGGGATCATCCTGACCCTCTCAGCGTTTTCGCTAGCAAGCAAGAGGCGAACGGAGCATTTGCGTTGCTTCCGCCAGCGGTGCGTAGACAGGCGATAGAGGATCACGCGGCCGGGAAGCCACCCACCTGGCACGCTCAGGCAGCCGCGGCGCTCCAGCAGGGCCGGGGTCTGGTCGCGGAGCGACGACCCCGAGCACGGCGTAAGCGAGTGCGTTGGCGTGACCAGGTCGCAGCAGTCGGTCAGCCTGGTGCTGAAAGTGGCCCCTCCGCTGGGCAGCCGCCGGGACCAAAAGTCCCCACCGTCCCGAGCCCTCAGAGGCAGAAGTCGCGAGCCTCGGCACCAGTCGTGCCGCCAGACACTACCCCGCCGCCAGCTCCGCAGACCACAGACCCGCCGGTACCGGCCGTCCCGCCAGTCACTACCCCGCCGCCAGCTCCACAGACCGCTCAGGCCTCCCCGGAACCGCCGGAGGACGAGATAGATAGACGAGACGGTTTCGCCGGAAATCTGGCAGCAGCTTAGTAGGGACCTGGAAAAGGAGTTCGCAGATGTCATTTGCACAGAGCTGCCAGAATCGGTCCAGTCAAGGGAATTCAAGTCCAGCATCCGGCTCAGGCCAGATTGGAGTGGGAACCCCTTGCACCGGCGAGGATACAAGTTGTCGCAGGAGGAGTTGCGGCAACTCCGGCAACAGCTAGATGAACTCTTAGCCAAAGGGTACATACGACCCTCGGCCTCTCCGTGGGGCTGTCCCGTGCTGATGGTCCCCAAGCCAAGTAATCCCAAAGAGTTGCGTCTAGTCATTGACTACAGACAGATCAATGAGATCACGATCAAGGATAAGTACCCCCTCCCGGATGTACAGAGTCTCTTAGATGACCTACAAGGGGCTACCGTCTTCTCTACGATGGATGCCCTTTGGGGATTTTGGCAGGTTCCTATGAAAGCAGAGGACGTGGAGAAAACTGCAATGACTACGCACTTTGGAGCGTACGAGTGGTTGGTCATGCCCATGGGATTGTCAAACTCCCCAAGTACCTGGCAAAGGATGATGACCCAGTACCTCGGGCACCTACCCTTTTGCAGAGTATTTGTAGATGACATCATGATTTTCTCAGCTGAGGTTCCGGGTAAGAGCGCCCATGAGGTACACCTCGACCACCTCCGCCAGGTCTTGGAGGCGTGTCGAAAGAATTCCGTCTATCTTAAAAAGTCGAAAGTCAAACTGTGCAAACGAGCAGTCCGGTTCCTAGGGCATGTGGTGGATCGGGATGGATGCCGCCCACAGCGGGATAAGGTTGCGTCAGTGTGCGACTGGCCAGACCTAGAAACTGTCACACACGTGCGACAGTTCCTGGGCATGTGTGGCTTCTACCGAAGGTACATCCAGAACTTCGCAGACATCGCGTACCCGCTGACCCGCCTCACCAAATCCGGCGTGGAATGGACCTGGGGCGAGAATGAAAAGGCAGCATTTAAACAGCTGAAAACTGCTTTGATCTCCTCCCCAACCTTGGCCCTACCCGATCAAAAGGGCGCAGCAGACGGTTCCAGACCCTTCTTCGTACAGACAGATGCCAGTGGAGTAGCACTAGGGGGTGTACTCATGCAGGATCAGGGACGAGGCTTGCAGCCCTTGGCCTTTGAAAGCCGGCAGTTCTCCAGCGCAGAGCAGAACTATCACGCTGGGGAACGGGAGCTTTGTGCCATCCATCATTGTACCACGGTCACCTGGAGACATTATCCGATTTTTACATCATTTAAGCTCATGGGAGACCACAAACCCCTCCAGTGGCTCTTCGCCCCAGCTAGGGAGCTCAGCCGACGTCAGGCTCGCTGGTACGAGGACTTGGTAGAGGTAGGAGTCCATCAGATGGAGCACGTGCCAGGGCGCTGTTTGGTAGTACCGGATGCGCAGTCCCGGCGACCAGACTATCAGGAAATGTCAGCCAGAGAAGGTTTGAAGGAAAAAGGGATTGTGGATCGCGCCACGGATGGGCCCAGAGACTCCGCACCGGAAGGCAAGGGGTCCGAAGAGGACGAGGATCCTACCTCTGTCCTCGGGGCAGTGGATCGCGCCACAGATGGACCCGAGTACTCTGAGCCGAAAGGCAAGAGATGCGAAGAGGACGAGGATCCCACATCTGTCTTAGGCGCCACCTTCGAGTATAGTGATTCCGAGGACGAGTCCTTCCCTCCCACCAGTCCGGCACCGGTCATTGGTGAGCTCACCCATCTGAATGGGCTCACGTGGGTAGAGACGCCGGCCCTCTGGCTGGACGCAGCTGCCACCCTAGCAGTAGGCGAGAAGTCCTTGAGGGACGCCGAATCGCTAGCAGTCATGACCAGAGCAGACCGAGCTAGGGAACAGGCCACAGCAGACCAGAGCCACCCGGAGACAGCGAGAGGAGCACCGGGGACCGACGAGTTCCCCCATCCTGAGACCCAGAGTCATCCGAAGGCAGCTGGAGAGGTACCTGAGCCCGTTAAGCCCCCAGAAGGTAGCTCCCACTACGACCAGGTCGTAGATTGCCAGGACTGGAAGCTGATCAGGGAGCGCTTTGAGGAGATAGCGGCCCAGTACGGGATGTTTGACGTTGACGCGTGTTGCGACTCCATGGGCGTTAAACGGCAGGTTGACACCTATTGGACCGACTGCTTGAAGGAAAAGTGGCGCGGGAAACACGTTTGGTGTAACCCCCCTTACACGAAGGATTCGGACTTGATAGAAAGAATTCTTCGGCATTTCCTTGCTGAGTGGCGCGCCGATCCGGAAAACACCTCGGCGATGTTCCTTCTGCCAGACTATGACGCTCCCTGGAGGCGGTTGATTCACCCCAAGTATGGGCTTCATCCGGTCAAGGTCTTTGACATGAAGGACGTAAAAGGTCGTCCCAACCACCTCTTCGAGTCTCCTGATGGAGGTCGGCCCCCGCTGCGCTGGCCGGTCCTTCTGGTTTGGGCCCCAGCAGCCAGCAGGGCAAAGCCCCGAGCGCCACCTGCGCGAAAGGACAGTGAGGCAGAACCCGACGAGCCTTTAGTCACTACAGGGGTTGCAGCAAAGGCCAGGGCAGCGTCAGGACCACTGAAGGCTGATGAGTTCGTCCGCGCCTTGCAAGCGGAATACGAACGCAGCCCGTACCTCAGCTCGTTGAAGGAAGAACTGATCGCAGCCCCACATCAGAGGACAGACACATTTCGCATGGTAGACGACATGATATGGCGAGTGGCAGAAGGGCGGTATCAGCTAGTGCTAGCTCAGGATTCCCCCCTCAGAGAGCTGGTGATGCGCGAAGCACACGAGTCCCCAGCAGCAGGGCACACAGGAAGGGATAAGACACTGGACAGGGTATCCCGTCGTTTTTGGTGGCCACGCATGAGCAAGGATGTCACCGACTGGTACAAATCCTGCGTCGTGTGCCAACAGACCCGGCCACGCAACGGGTATCCAGACGGTCAGCTTAACCCCCTGCAAGTCCCAGTAAGACTGTGGCAAGTGGTTAGTATCGACTTCGTCACTGGGCTGCCTCGCACAGAGCGAGGGTACGACGCGTTTGCTACCTTCACGGACAAGCTGTCCAAGATGGTGCACGTAGTCCCCATGCTTTACGCTGACAGCTCGGCTGCACAGATCGCGCGCATGTATTTCGACCAAGTGTGGCGTTTGCACGGCGCTCCCATGAAGATCGTCTGTGATCGGGACTCCCGCTTCAGGGATGAGATGCATCTCGAGCTACATCGGTTGATGGGAGTCCAGATTGCCTCTACCACGCCGTACCACCCACAAGGTGATGGGCAGGCAGAGCACACAAACCACACGGTCGAAGGTATGTTACGCGCGTATGTCGACGCCAACCAGCACGATTGGGACTTGTGGTGTACCCCGGTCGAGTACGCCATCAATGACTCTCGTTCCGCCGTCACGGGCTTCACCCCTTTTGAACTGACGTACGGTCACGCTCCGGCCTCTCAGCTGGACTTCTTCGTGGAGGCAGCACTTGCATCACGGAGAGGCCGAGCTAAGGGGGGGAGGAGCGCAGCAGTGAAAAAGGGTACAGCCCACGAGACAGCCCGCCAATTTGTTCGCCAGTTGCAGCTCGCTAGGGAAAAGCTGCTCTTAGCTCAGCAGCAGCAGATCGCCCAGTACGACGCGCGTCACAAGTCCAGGAGTTACGCAGTAGGCGATGAGGTTTGGGTGGACGCCACGTACCTCACCCAGCCGGGCGACCGCGGGTTGCACAAGAAATTGCTTAAGAAGCGCCTCGGGCCCCTTCGGGTGCTGGAAGTCTTTCACAGCGACAGGCAGATGGCCCTTCCCGCGAGCGATAGAGGCGCACCGTCGGCCTATAGGTTGCAGACACCTAAGCAGTGGAAAGTGCACGATGTGTTTACCGTGGACCGGCTTTCGCCGGTAGAGTCGAGTAGCCGCTTTGTTGAGAGAGCTAAGGAGATTCCCCCTCCTCCGTTGGACGTCAGTGGGCGCAAGGAAACCCACGTCGAGAGGGTGGAGCGTTCGCGTACGCGCCAGCGTCAGGGTAGGAGGTGGACGGAGTACCTGGTCAAGTGGACAGGAATGCCCCGCAGTGAGAACGAGTGGAAGACCCGAGAGGATCTGGAGTGGGACGGAGCCGGCAGGCCCGGCGTTCCCAACCGGGCGCTAGCTGTTGGAGTTTGAGAGGATCGAGGCTAAGAGAGTGGAGCGAGAGAAGCTTAGGGTCCGTAAGAGGCGCGACGAATCCGCAGGAGCAATATGGACCACGCTCTCGGAGGAGCTCAAGGTAGACGGAGCAATGCCATGGGTGCCAGAGGAGAGGTTTGATGAGGAAGTAGGAACTTTCGCGAGAGTATCTGCTCAGAGCACCCTGCCGCCAGTCAACGGAGCCGCAGCACTTGAGAAGGAGCCAGTCGGCCAGTCTAAAATTCTCGTATTGTTTTGTGGGACCGGGTCAGTCGAGAGGCAGTTTACTAAGCAATTTCCCAACAGCGAAGTAGTTGCCGTAGACATTCAGCCCAAGTGGGGCCCCACAAATTGCGAGGATACCATGCGATGGGACTACCGACAGTTCAGACCAGGACACTTCGACGTAGTCTGGGCTAGCCCACCTTGTACAGAGTACAGCCAGGCGAAGACGGTACCGGAATATCCAAGTACACTAGAACTATATCAGAAAGTCCCGTACTCGTGTGGATAAACTGTGTAAGATAAATAAACCCTAAGCTAGATATACCCGGAACGGTCTCGGACGGTCTCGGAGTCTAGCCTACCTGTGACACAGCGTGTGCCACAGTACGAACCTACAGATCAGTCAGCAGTCCAGTGTTGGTCCTAGGGATCTGTCATAGGGGCCTGGACCGGGACTCCCAGTCAGGGCTACCTATACAGATTTCAGCACACCACCCCAGCACTGTGGGTGGTGACTGGCTAGGAGAGTCAGAAAATGTAAAGCTGTAAGTGTTAGGGCAGGAGCCAGGGTGACAAGGCCTAACTGCTAATCTAACTGTGCAATTCTGATACACAAATTAGAACCCTCTAGCTAGCACAAGAGCAGAAACTCACAGGCAATTAAGGTCCTGCTAAACTACTGAAAGGCTCTGTGCCAGCAAGTCAAATTGAAGATTTCAAAGGTGTCAAAGTAAAACCATAAACCAGATTGAAGAAGTCTTTGAGGTCACAGGAGTTCTGCACACCACCATGTTGGTGTGCCTCCAGAGTGAGCAAGAAGTCAATCGACAGTACCAAAGTAGTCAGCGGTGGCCTCACGGAAGTCCATCCCATAATAGGAAGTAAAGAAACCAGCTCCATAATAGTGCTCCGCATCAAGAGGACCGCTCTCATGTAAGGCCATGCCGTAGTAGAATGCCATGCCGAAGCCCAAATCCGCTTGAGCTAAATCCTGAAATGCTAGCAGGCTCAGAGTGTCAGGAGGCTCGGGCGGCTGAAGCGGTGGCACATCGTGAGCCAACAAGAAACCCTGAGCCGGGTTCACCGATTCAACAAAATCATTCGTAGAGTAAAATGACGGAGCCTCCCAATCGAGATCACCACCAGGCAAAGGCATCTCCGTAGCCGGTGCACATGCCGACACAACAGAAGCTGCGGATGCCGAAACAGCTACACCTGCAAAAGAAATGCACAAGAGAGAAAGCATGGCGAGAGCGCCGATTGCCGGCGTGCCAAAGCCGAAAGGCGGCACACCGCACCCGATAGCACCGGCCGGAGCTCGCGGCTTCACCGCGAAAGTACCGTCGGCGAAATCCTCGTAGTCGTCCGTGTCATAGCCTGTCAGGTCAGACGGGTGGACGGCGGCGTGATTCACCGTCTGCACGAAGCCTCCGAACTCACCGCATGTCGCCTCTGTGCTAGGAGGCAAGCACAAGAGCAAGAAAAACGGCTAAGTACAAAACGCAAGAGTACTCAGTACGGAGTACAGTAGGACCGATCAGAATGATGTTGATGTGAGGTGCCTAGCCTGTTGTACGGAGTACTCAGTACAGTTGAGTTATGGAGAGAGTTCCTGAATGCATAAGAACTCTAAGTGTAACCAGTTTCGGGGATGAGAACTGAACCGAGAATTGTAACATAAAAAGCCGTAACTGCTGTATATTGTGTATTGAAAGCATGCACTTGAAAGCAAAAGCATAACTATAAAGATTTACGAAACCGAAGTCTTGTAGTAATAACTTGAAGGATTTACGAAACCGAAGTCCGATAGTTGACCAAACGTAATCATACCTCGTGCGGTCGTTTAATAGCTAGTAATAGTTAAGCCCGAAAGTGTAAAGAAGAGAAGAAACTGGAGTGGTAGCCTCCTACAAAATGGTAATTAGGCGGCAGGTGAGAACCTGGGTAATCTATCCGAGAGAGCAGTGGCTCTAGCCTCGGCACAGCCAGGCAACAGGCGGAAATCTGTATAATCCATTTGAGCAGTGGCTCTAGCCTCGGTATGACCAGGCAGCAGGTGAGAACCTGGATAATCTATCCAACCGAGCAGTGGCTCTAGCCTCGGTGCGACCAGGCAACAGGTGGAAATCTGTATAATCCATTTCAGGAGAGCATTGGCTCCGGACCTGGCACGACCGGGCAGCAGTTGGAGATCTGGGTAAAAGCTCTACGCATTCCGAGGAGGCGGTGAGGGTTTAAAACCTTTCCTCCGGGCCGGCATCCCGAGAACTGTCAGGTAATTGGCAAGCCTATTGTCATCACCTGTAAGTGTACCGTGTTGGAAGGTTTGAAACCTTGAGCGTGGTAATGGATGTGAGACCTCGAGCCTTGGGGGAGCCTGGTAGTGCAGATGGCAGACCGGTGAGAGGCCGACCCTTGTGCTTAAGAGGTTGATCTCCTTATTGCGGTGTGTCTTGGGAAGTGTAATGTCATCCCAGACAACAGGCGGCTGAGACCTGTATAATCATCCTGAGCAACAGTAGAAGATCTGTATAAAAACTTTACTGGTCCGACGTGGTCAGCGTGGACGTGACCTTCCCTAAGGGGGGGGGAGTTGTGCTAGGAGGCAAGCACAAGAGCAAGAAAAACGGCTAAGTACAAAACGCAAGAGTACTCAGTACGGAGTACAGTAGGACCGATCAGAATGATGTTGATGTGAGGTGCCTAGCCTGTTGTACGGAGTACTCAGTACAGTTGAGTTATGGAAAGAGTTCCTGAATGTATAAGAACTCTAAGTGTAACCCGTTTCGGAGATGAGAACTGAACTGAGAATTGTAACATAAAAAGTAAAGAGCCGTAACTGCTGTATATTGTGTATTGAAAGCATGCACTGAAAGCAAAAGCATAACTAGAAGGATTTACGAAACCGAAGTCCGATAGTTGACCAATCGTAACCATACCTCGTGCGGTCGTTTAATAAGCGTAGATAGAATAAGTCCGAAACCGTAAAGAAGAAAAAAGCAAGAGTGGAGACTCCTACACGCTCCCCTTGATGATGTCGATGAGAGCTCGACGTCCATCTCGGTCAGCCGAGGAGTCCGTACCCCGAAGCCAGGTGTCAGCCACAGAGTTCCGCTCCACGACGAGGGCCAAGACGTCATAGAGGAGCCCATTAACCTTCTCGATAACCAGAGAGGTGGGGTCGTCGAGGTCAAAGGGGGCCAAGTCCAGCCCAGCGGACTCAAACTCGGTCCGAAGCTGCACCACCAACTCGGAGAGGCGGTCGGTGTCGTCGGTACCACGATAATGATGTTTCTTGGAACCAAGGATATCCTCGCGGATACCCTTGGCCCAAGCCCGATGTAAGCGCCCCTTGTACACCGCGTCAACCGTGGCATGTTGGTCGACCAGGTGCTTCCGCAACGCGACAGCAGCGTCGGTGTTGCTGGAAGTAGAAGGGGGCACCACAGGCGGGGTGCTAGCGGTTGGGGTGTCCCGAACCGCATCCAAAAGCCGTATTGAGGCGTCCAAATCGGAGTCCTTCAATAGGCGTTTGCGAGCTCGTGTAGATGTTGCCATACTGTAGAAAGCCAGAGAAAAGATGATGCGCGGCTGCACGTTTGGGTGTTGTGGCGGAAATGGAGGGTAGGCGTAACGACGGAACGTGCGGAGCGGCGAAACAAGCGTGGGGCACTTGCAAATGTCGTCGTGGTCAAAGGTGTCCGGAGCACCAGCCCAAAGTACGTAAACCAGCGGGATCAGGGCAGGTAAGATAACGTAAATGAACATTGCCAAAACCGAGCAATAGCAACGCGCGGTGCCCATGACTCGCAGCCGTAAAAGACGTCTACCGTAAAGCCATGTTCCAAATCCTAGTCGCACCCAAACGCGCAAGTGCGCACCACCTCTTCAAGCGGCTGCTTAGCCAATCATGGCCAAGATAGCAAGTGGAATGAAACCGTGGATGGGGCCACGACCTACCGGAATATCCAAGTACACTAGATATCAGAAAGTCCCGTACTCGTGTGGATAAACTGTATAAGATAAATAAACCCTAAGCTAGATATACCCGGAACGGTCTCGGACGGTCTCGGAGTCTAGCCTACCTGTGACACAGCGTGTGTCACAGTAGTACGAACCTACAGATCAGTCAGCAGTCCAGTGTTGGTCCTAGGGATCTGTCATAGGGGCCTGACCGGGACTCCCAGTCAGGGCTGCCTATACAGATTTCAGCACCCCTTACCCCGGTTGTGAGCCGGGTGAATGGCCTTCTGTACGACGTGCTGGCTCTCGTGGTGGAGAAGCACAGCAACGCGTATGTCTGGCTCACGGGTACGGATGCTTCCTCTGACCGAGATGGCCGGCGAGCTTTGGTCGACATCATCAAGGGCTGCGTACCGGTGGCGCTACGGGAGTCGCAGCAGGAGGAGCATGCGGCCTTACGTTACCCCGCGAACGTAGACCCGCAGCCGATCTTGGCGCGGGAGCAACGTTTGGTGCGGGACAACAGGGCCTCCGACTGGACACCTACGGAGGCTACACGTAAGCTGAGCCTGTACACCAGGCTTGACCCGGCGTTCTACGCTGCGGTTAAGGTGCGCTATCCCATGGCTGCTGACTTGGCCCATGTACCGTTGGCCTCGCTCCGCTCTATGGTGGTAGAGATCTACCAGGCTTGGGCTCAGACTGACACGGGGAAGGCAGTTTCTGGCGCGGACGGCATCTCCGCACACCTCTCCAGCAGCGAGTACGACGCCCTCCTCGTGAAGATTGCGGAGCTGAAGGACTTGGTACAGCGGCAGCACGGGGAGGGCGCTCCAGTGGTGCGGCAGCAGCGGGTGCAGCAGCGGCAGCAGCGGGTGCAGCAGCGGCAGCAGCGGGTGCAGCAGCGGCAGCAGCAGCAGCAGCGTGCGCAGCATCCGAAGGGATTCCGTGTGGGGCAGCACAAGGCGCCGCCCGTGGGATTCGACCGGGACGACCAGCGAGCAAAGCCGTTCTGCGGCAGGTGCAAGAAGGCGGGCAAAGGTGAGAGCTACCACTTCTACCGCGACTGCCCGTTGGGCGGGCGCCAACACCCGCCCACCTCCGCCGCGGCATTCTGCATTCCTATCGACGAGGAGGACGCGGAGGGGGTGCATGCGCTTGCCATGTGTGCACTCTTCCAGCAGGCAGCGGACGATGGCGCGGAGTCCTTTGCTCGTGCGGCCGCCGCGTACGGGCCGCCTGCGGTGCTTTGTGCGGGGGCGGTGGGCGGCATCGACGTGTCCGCCTACGGCTTCGCGGTGGAGCAGCAGTCAGCTTCCGACGAGCCCGTAGGAGACGACATTCTCCGACGGCTCGACGATCTTGCCGCGGAGGTTCGCTCCGCGGCCAATCACCAGGTGCACTTCACACACGCATCTTTCCCGCCTCCTGGCGTCGTCGAGCAGCAGGCTTCGGCTCTGGTGTGCGGACCCGCCGCAGCGGGGACCACGCCGGAGGAGCAGGTTCCGGCAGGTGGTGCGGCGGCATCGGCATCCGCCGTGCCGGCCCCTGCTATGCCTGTCTCGCAGGGAAAGGATGTGAAACCCGCGCCACTGCAATCGGCGCGGGTAACCACCACAGCGGACGCGGACGGTGAGTTTGCGGGGTTCGTTCAGACCGTCAACCACGCCGCCATCGGGCAGATTGATCTCACGGGTTACGACACGGACGACTACGAGGACCTCGCCGACGGCAGCTTCATCGTGAAGCCGCGGGCTCCGGCCGTTTCGGCAAATCATGCGTCGGAGCCCGCGGCCCACGTGCCTGTGTCTGGTGGTGCTTCCCGCACCTACGGATGTGGCAAGCCGCCATGGGGCTTCCCCGCACACGCGGGCCCGTGGGGGTTTCATTACCTTGTACCGGAATATCCAAGTACACTAGATATCAGAAAGTCCCGTACTCGTGTGGACAAACTCAAAGAGATAAAGTAACCCTAAGCTAGATATACCCGGAACGGTCTCGGACGGTCTCGGAGTCTAGCCTACCTATGACACCGCGTGTGTCACAGTACGAACCTACAGATCAGTCAGCAGTCCAGTGTTGGTCCTCGGGATCTGTCATAGGGGCCTGACCGGGACTCCCAGTCAAGGCTGCCTATACAAATTTCAGCACACCACCCCAACATTGTGGGTGGTGACTGGCTAGGAGAGTCAGAAAATGTAAAGCTGTAAGTGTTAGGGCAGGAGCCAGGGTGACAAGGCCTAACTGCTAATCTAACTGTGCAATTCTGATACACAAATTAGAACCCTCTAGCTAGCACAAGAGCAGAAACTCACAGGCAATTAAGGTCCTGCTAAACTACTGAAAGGCTCTATGTCAGCAAGTCAAATTGAAGATTTCAAAGGTGTCAAAGTAAAACCATAAACCAGATTGAAGAAGTCTTTGAGGTCACAGGAGTTCTGCACACCACCATGTTGGTGTGCCTCCAGAGTGAACAAGAAGTCAATCGACAGCACCAAAGTAGTCGGCGGCGGCCTCACTTAAGTCCGATCCGAAGGGAGGATTCCCGAACGGACCTCTCTCATGTAGAGCCATACCGTAAAAGAAGGCCATGTCGAAACTCAAATCTGCCCGAGCAAGGTCCTGAAAGATGTCGGGGGCTCAGGCGGCTCAAGCAGTGGCACATTGTCAGCCAACGAGAAACCTTGAGCCGGGATCACAGAATCAACAAAATCATTCGTAGAGTAAAATGACGGAGTTTCCCAATCGAGAGTACCACCAGGCGAAGGCATCTCCGTAGCCGGTGCACATGCCGACACAGCAGAAGCCGTGGAAGCCAAAACAGCTACACCGGCAAAAGAAATGCAGAAGAGAGAAAGCACCGCGAGAGCGCCGATTGCCGGCGTGCCAAATCCGAAAGGCGGCACACCGCACCCGATAGTACTGGCCGGAGCCCGTGGCTTCACCGCGAAAGTACCGTCGGCGAAATCCTCGTAGTCGTCCGTGTCATAGCCCGTCAGGTCAGACGGGTGGACGGCGGCGTGATTTACCGTCTGCACGAAGCCTCCGAACTCACCGCATGTCGCCTCCGTGGTGGTTACCCGCGCCGATTGAGTTGGCGCGGGCTGTACATCCTTTACCTGCGAAACAGGCATAGCAGGGGCCGGCACGGCGGACGCCGATGCCGCCGCACCACCTGCCGGAACCTGCCCCTCCGGTGTGATCCCCGCCGCAGCGGCAGGGCCACACACCAGAGCCGATGCATGCTCCTCAACCGCACTCCCAGGAACAAAGGACGCGTGAGCGTAATGTACCTTTTCTTGGGCGGCCTGAACCTCAGTGGTGAGGGCATCAAGCCGCCGCAAGATGTCCTCGTCGCCCGCGCCGTCGGCCGCAGGCTGCACGCTGAAGCCGTAGGCCGACACGTCGATGCCGCCAACACCGCCCGCGGAAAGCACAGCGGGAGGACCGTAAGCCGACGCCGCACGGGCGAAGGCCTCCGGACCATCATCCGCAGCCTCCTGAAAGACCTGCACAAGCGCCAAGGTGTGGAGGCCCTCCGCATCCTCCTCCTCAATAGGAATACAGAAGGCCGCTGCCGTGGCCGACGAATGCTGGCGCCCACCAAGAGGGCAGTCGCGGTACGCGTGATAGGTGTCACCTTTGCCCGCTTTCCGGCAGCGGTGGCAGAGGGGTTTCGCCTTCATGTTGTCCCTGTCGAACCCCACAGGCGGTGCCGCGTGCACACCCACCCGATGGCCTCGCGGATGCTGCTTACTCCGCGGCTGTTGCTGTTGCTGCCGTTGGGCCGCGCCCGCACGATTGCCTTGCACGAGCGCCTTCAAGGCGGCGATCTCGTCGAGGAGAACGGCGTACTCAGACGACGTGATAAGCGCGGAGGGCTTGCCGCCCGCCCCCAGCGGCTGCTTTTCACGCACTGTCACCCCATCGTCCGACTGCGCCCAGGCCTGAAAGATAGCCACGACGAGGGCCTGAAGCGAGCGGAGAGTGACCCCGCCGAGGTCACCCGCAAGCGGGTACCGCACCTTCACCGCCGCGTAGAAGACCGGGTCGAGGCGGTTGTAGAGCGACAGCTTGCGGGTCTCGTCGGTGGGCTGCCAGTCAGGAGCACGGTTATCCCGCACCAGACGTTGCTCACGAGCCAAGATGGGCTGCGGGTCAACGCCTGCGGGATAACGTAGAGCCGCGTGCTCCTGCTGGTGGCTCTCACGTAGCGCGGCAGGCACGCTCCCCTTGATGATGTCGACAAGGGCACGACGTCCATCTCGGTCAGCCGAGGAGTCCGTACCGCGAAGCCAGGTGTCCGCCACAGAGTTGCGCTCCACGACGAGGGCCAACACGTCGTAGAGAAGCCCATTAACCTTCTCGACAACCAGAGAGGTGGGGTCGTCGAGGTCAAAGGGAGTCAAATCCAGCCCAGCGGACTCAAACTCGGTCCGAAGCTGCACCATCAGCTCGGAGAGGCGGTCCGCGTCGTCAGTGCCACGATAATGATGTTTCTTGGAACCAAGGATATCCTCGCGGATACCCTTGGCCCAAGCCCGATGTAAACGCCCCTTGTACACCGCGTCAACCGTGGCATGTTGGTCGACTAGGTGCTTCCGCAACGCGACAGCGGTGTCGGAGTTGCTGGAAGCAGCAGGGGGCACCACAGGTGGGGTGCTAGCGGTCGGAGTGTCCCGAACCGCATCCAAAAGCCGTATTGAGGCGTCCAAATCGGAGTCCTTCAATAGGCGTTTGCGAGCTCGAGTAGATGTTGCCATACTTTTGAAAGCCAGAGAAAAGATGATGCGCGGCTGCACGTTTGGGTGTTGTGGCGGAAATGGAACGAAGACGTAACGGCAGAACGTGCGGAGCGGCGAAAAGAGCGTGGGGCACTTGCAAATGTCGGTGTGGTCAAAGGTGTCCGGAGCACCAGCCCAAAATACGTGAACCAGCGGGATCAGTGCAGGTAGAATAACGTAAATGAACATTGCCAAAACCAAGCAATAGCAACGCGCGGTGCCCATGACTCGCAGCCGTAAAAGACGTCTACCGTAAAGCCACGTCCCAAATCCTAGTCGCACCCAAACGCGCAAGTGCGCACCACCTCTTCAAGCGGCTGCTTAGCCAATCATGGCCAAGATAGCAAGTGGAAAGAAAACGTGGATGGGGCCACGACCTACCGGAATATCCAAGTACACTAGATATCAGAAAGTCCCGTACTCGTGTGGACAAACTCAAAGAGATAAAACAAACCCTAAGCTAGATATACCCGGAACGGTCTCGGACGGTCTCGGAGTCTAGCCTACCTGTGACACAGCGTGTGTCACAGTACGAACCTACAGATCTGTCAGGGTCATGACCGATGACATATGTGTCATACATGTCATACGTGTCATACCTGTCAGACATGTCATACCATGTCATGTCATGTCGTGTCATATATTATTATGACAGTCGTCAGTACGGTCGACCATGACTGTACATGTCGAGTCGCGTCATATATTATTATGACAGTCGTCAGTACGGTCGACGATGACTGTACATGTCGCCAGATGATAATGTCACATCATCTGGCATTATTCAAGGAAAGACTTGAATGACCCTGTCATCGAGAGTTCGTACGTCGAACTCGAAGATGGCAAAGCAAAGATACATCTTGAATACAAACAAGAACCATCTTGGCTTTAAGCATGTGCGGAACACGCATGCACAGTATGAACGAACTAGTCGTTATTACAATACTGGTCGTTCAACCTACGTCTCGGGTTCACAACCCAATGGCGGTACCATCTACGATGATGGGAGACGTATGGTACAAAGTGAGGAAGCGTTGTGCTTCAGCAGTTCTTCATTCAGAGACTGCAACTCACAACCCGCTATACTGTTACACTTGTGTGTGCCGTTCAACAGCACAGTGTTTATTTGATATACTGTATAATATTTGTGGGCTCGCATATCAGCCCTAACATAATGGTATTCTAAAAAACTCGTCAAGGCACGATACGAGAACTCGAGTGGGTGCAGCGTCAGACGTAGTATAGATTATATTGTTCGCAGGTTGCAGGTTGGCGCATAAAGGCGACAGCGCATATACTGAATAACTGCACAGCGAATAAGTGATAACAGCACGCTCGAATATCGACTAACACAGCATTCGCAAAGGAATCTACATTTTTCATATCAGCGCGATAAGGTGTGCGCACAGTATACTGATTGCGCACATATGATGTCAGAACTCGCAGGATTGTCACTGTATGCGAGATGAAGACGCGCGAATGAAAAATGATCATCAGCATATATGATTGCATCAACTGCGACAGGACGTACAAATTTCGTTAACTGCGCGCTCGCATTCTTTCATGCGACTTACATCAATAACGATGACATACCTTGCGAAATGATCGTCAGCATCGATTTTTGCAAATAATCCTTTCGCACTGTTCGCAATAATCAGCGCGTACGATGATTTCTTGCCTGTCAGCACGATATGCATTTTCCATGATTTCATCAGATGCGATGGACGCTCGATTTTAGTGCGTACGATTCCTGATGTGTCTACATGCAGCGAAACATGCGATATGTACAACGCGCGTCAATACCCTCTGCAGAATAAATGTACACTCGCAGGGATACATGGGATAGACGCATGATGGACGTACAATCATTATACTGCTGTGGACACACGATCATTATACTGATGTGGACGCATTATCACTATTGCTGCTGTGAATGTACTATCATCATACTGCAGCAATTTACAAATGTTCTGATGACTGCACAAATATTCTTAATCATCAGCATTCATGCTCATCAGAAATATAATAATGTGTGCACAATATGTGTGTGTGGATCAGCACACACACACACATGCACACATGCACACACATCACTTGCAGCAATCACCAACATGCAGTACATGCATTATTATACCATGTATACATTTTATGCTGAGTGATTGCAACATTGTGAATTGTGCATGCATTAATAATACAGCTTGATCACGATATCAGCTGTAATATATATATATATATCAGTTTGATCACGATAGCAACTGGTATACTAGCATCATGCTGTGATACATGAACATTGCATAAGCACATTGCAGTGCATGCTAAACTATATTAGAACCCATACAGTATAAGGTGCCTGTTCAGTAATTTTAACACAGTAATTAGCTCAATGTGACCCGGTGGAGTCGAGATACTCCTCGGACAACATATTGTTCTACTGTGGATTACTGAAAGGATACTCACCGGAGCTGTATGTGAAATATACCCAGCAACTCATTTTGTAATGAGATCATCATGGAATTACAATAATCCCTAAACTTGATATATCATGTTAGATGTATTCAGTGCATGGTATGCTGACTATCTTGCATGATGAATTGTCTAGGATATTGTAATATCCAGAACATATCCTACTGTAAAGTGTGTAAAAGTTATCTTACACACACACACACACACACTGATAAAAGTGCTAATCAGTAAGCACTGCATACACACACACTGCATTGTATGTATTAACATTCACTGATTCAAAGTGAATTGAATAACTTAAATATCTACTATGTGTATGATAATGTACATACCACTTTCCAAACACATGTGCGTGGAAAGTGTTAGTGATTGCGATAGATAAGGGAGCAGGATAAGACAACATGCTGTAGGGCTGGATGGAGTTATCTCCAGACCCGAAGGCAAGATACTGCACCCATGAAACAGCTGGTAACTGTTGGGTGCAGTCCACTCGTCATTCCACATATCATCGCTGGAGCAATAACAACAACTACGTTGCATATTGACAGTTGATTCAGATTTGATCAGTTCAAATGCATGCAACTCTCAGATCAGTATCTACATGACATCTGATAATAGTTGTTAAGGACAACACACACATACAAATGTGTTGTGTTAAATTGTTGTGATTGTATCAAGCAATGTCCAGATATGTTCTAAATAAGAAATATCATTTTGATAAATCTTAGAGCACAGACCTATGCTCAGAACAGATCATAGATTGACAAATATCACTAAAGTGGATGTTCCTAACTGGATGTTCCCACTTAAGTTGATAATTTATATATCACCAGAATGTACATTTGCTGCCATGGGTTTAAATCAGTAAAACCCAGAAATGCTATCAACCATAGATGTTGATATACAGCACAATTCACTTATTTGCCATGAAATTTATCATATACAAAAGTGAAGTTTATTGCAGTGATTCTGTACTTTACATTCCACATACACACTGAGATATGTCACCGAGGCAATACAGTAATCACTCACCAATAAGAAATAATAGCAATAAGAAACCAGCCAGCGTTTGGGGGGTCACAACTTGACGAAATTTGCTGGCTAGCTTTAATTTCTTAAGAAATTGGCCAAAATAAGAAATCAAGGGGCTGGCTGGCTTGAATCATAGTGAAAGCTAGTTAAGAAATTTTGGCTGGATTATTTGGTGGGTTTACTCGATTTAACAAGGATTTTGATGGTTATACACAATTTATCTCAATAAAAATATCATACAGACTATTGAATTTTTTCGAACGGAGGTGCAAACGCTGGCTTGTCGGCGAAAAGTGGTTATCCAAACTAAAACTCCGGTACTAAAATTTTACTACTGTGGCCGTCGCTGAGTGCCAATTTCATGATAGCTGGCTGCCTCCTCCTTAAGTAATAAGAATAAGAAATTGGCTGGCTGAGCTACGAAATCGGGATTTCTTATTCTTAGCAATTTCATAGGTCAGCGGCGGGGGGGGTCACAACTTGACGAAATTCGCTGGCTGACCCCAAATTTAGGACTTTCTTATTGGTGAGTGATTACTGATCAAGTATCCCGACATCTGATAATAGTTGTTAAGGACAACACACACATACAAATGTGTTGTGTTAAATTGTTGTGATTGTATCAAGCAATGTCCAGATATGTTCTAAATAAGAAATATCATTTTGATAAATCTTAGAGCACAGACCTATGCTCAGAACAGATCATAGATTGACAAATATCACTAAAGTGGATGTTCCTAACTGGATGTTCCCACTTAAGTTAATAACTTATATATCACCAGAATGTACATTTGCTGCCATGGGTTTAAATCAGTAAAACCCAGAAATGCTATCAACCATAGATGTTGATATACAGCACAATTCACTTATTTGCCATGAAATTTATCATGTGCAAAAGTGAAGTTTATTGCAGTGATTTTGTACTTTACATTCCACATACACACCGAGATATGTCACCGAGGCAATATATCATATAGCTGAAAAAGCTGTAAAATGGGTAAAAAAACTTCCAAGTTTAATTTCAAAATTGAAATTTCGACCCCATTTTATTTTGAATTATGATTCTATACCTATTAAGGTATCAGAAAAACATAATGACCATGGTCATATCTCGTGTAACACCCTAGATATTAGGTGTGTAATATATAGGGGTATACATATTGGCTGTAACAAA
>LGRX02012896.1:0-15728 GCA_001247695.2 Cymbomonas tetramitiformis
GGCAGCAGGGGAGGCGCATGCGGCAGCAGGAGGGGAGGCTGCACAGAAGCCAGCACAGCAGGCAGCAGGGGAGGCGCTCGCGGCAGCAGGAGGGGAGGCTGCACAGGAGCCAGCACCTGTGCAGGCAGCAGGGGAGGCGATCGCGGCAGCAGGAGGGGAGGCTGCACAGGAGCCAGCACCTGTGCAGGCAGCAGGGGAGGCGATCGCGGCAGCAGGAGGGGAGGCTGCACAGGAGCCAGCACCTGTGCAGGCAGCAGGGGAGGCGATCGCGGCAGCAGGAGGGGAGGCTGCACAGGAGCCAGCACCTGTGCAGGCAGCAGGGGAGGCGATCGCGGCAGCAGGAGGGGAGGCTGCACAGAAGCCATCACAGCAGGCAGCAGGGGAGGCGCATGCGGCAGCAGGAGGGGAGGCTGCACAGGTGCCAGCAGGGGAGGCGATGAAGGCAGGACCTGCAGAGGAGCCTGGGGAGGAGGATCCTGCTTCGAGGGTATAGCCTTCCTTGCTGTACCCTCCTGATTGGCAAGCGCAGCTGGAAAGAGCCGGTTATTTCGTCGCTTATATGCAAGATGAAGCGGACCTGGACAGCCTGCACGAGGAGTTTCACAAAGGGTACCAGACGAAAAAAGTGCGGCAGAACTTCATGGAGTGCAAGGAGAAAGGGGTGAAGGTTCACTCGACACCGGACGATCACCGGTTCATTGTCGACGTGGAGGAGAAGACAGGGTTGATGAATCGGTTGGAGGCGTTGGGGGGGGATGTGCTGGGAAAGCTGGGGGAGGTGGATAGCAGGGACTTAGAAATGCGCTCTGGAATGATGGCACGGACATGCCTTATGACGCACTGCGGAGCGGAGCGGCAAGGGAGGCACTACGACGAGGGGGAGTACGGAGTGCTCACGGTGTACACGGAGGAGTATCAGTTTGTGGTGTACCCTGGGTCGCACAAGGTGAAGGTGGGGGAATCCCATGAGGGCAGGGGGTTGGCGGGGGTAACACTCTTCTTGAATGCGAGGAGTGTGGTGGTGTTTCATGGGAGGTTGGTGCATTGCGGGGCGGAGTTCAAGCACACGGGGTGGCCGCGCTGGTCCGTACACTTTTACATCGACTTGGTGGGAGCGAACCCGCCGGAGAACGTGACGTTTCCGGTACGGGCCTTGTCCGGTCCGCTCTCGCGGATACAGGCCTTGGACTCACGACAGCTGCTGCCTAATCCGCCGATGACAAAATATTATTTTAGAGCTTTGTATGAGGAGATGAACTACTGCGTGGCGATAAATTGTAATTCTCCCACGATCGCCTGGACCCTCCACGAGAAGGTGAGCCTGCGGAATAGTCTTCGGGGGGATATGGCGTTTGGGAGGGTGGTGACGCACGAGAAGCACCCGAGCAAGTGCTGGATTGCGGGCCCCGCGGTGAAACCTGGGAAACCGCAGAACGGGGTGGGTTGCTGGGTGTATGGGCCGTGGAGTCTGGAGGGGGCGGAGTCAGGAAAGCGTCGTTTGGTGCTGTTCCGAGTGAGCAGCCTCACGGCTAAAGGCGGAAAAAGGTTGCAAATTATGATCGAGGAGGAGGCAAGGAAGGAGGCTGCTGATCTTCTGCTGGAAGCCTGCAAGTGCTTTCAGGAGGCGCACAAGGCGGGCACTTTTGAGCAGGTCGCCAGCTTCAATCACCACTGGAAGAAAGAAGAAGACTTTCTGGCTGGTGAGCTGAAGCCGGTGTATGGGGGGCCAGCGGATGCTGTCCCGAAAACGGGTGCAGCGGCGGAGGCCAAGAATGCGGCCAGAAAGCGGGAGGAGGTGGCGAGGCAGCAGGCGGCGGCGAAGGAGGCAGCCACAAAGAAGGCTGCAGCGAGCAAGAAAGCAGCAGCGGAGGCAGCCAAGGTTGCAGCGAAGAAGGCAGAGCAGCAGGCGAAGGCAAAGGCAGCAGCGGAGGCAAAGGCAGCAGCGGCGGCTGCTCAGAAGGCAACAGCAGCTGCTGCTGAGAAGGCAGCGAAGGAGGCAGCAGCTGCTGCTGCTGCTCAGAAGGCAGGGAAGAAGGCCAAGGCAGGGAAGGTGGCAGGGACGAAGAGGAGTGCGGATGAGGCAGCGGCAACTACCACGAGAACCAGATCCAAGCGGCAGGTTGGTCCCCGTGGGGTTCCGGTGGGGTCGCAAGAGACCTTGCCAACACCCATTGCTACTGCTACGGAGGAGGCAGGGTGGGAGGAGGATATGTTTTCTCCGTTGGAGCCCCTGAATCTGTGGCAAGGCACGCCATCGGAGGAAACCAGGTCGGTGGACGGGGTGAGCGTCGGCAGGGAGGAGGGGGCGGCAGGCCTGATGGAACTGGTGTCACAGGCGGAGGTCGTGACACCAAGTCAGGAAATACTGCGGGAGATCGCTGACGTGAAAGCAAAGCTGCAACTTGCTAAACTGAAGCGAGAGTTGGCAGAGCTAGAAACACAGCCTGAACCCGAACCACCTGTCGTCGCCCATGCGAAACCCGCCGAATCCGCGGCGACGATTGCTGCCGAATCCGCGCCGACGGTTGCTGCCGAGACACCGCCGCCGATTGCTGCCGATACTGCGCCGCCGGTAGCGTCTGAGCCTCCCGTGGCTGGTATGGGCTTTGGCGTGGCTCCGATGCCGGTGGCGTGGTATCCGACTGGGAACCCCTTTCCTTCTCAGGGACCGGCTGGCAACAACCCTCTGGTTCAGCTTGCGCAGTTGCAAGGATTGGGGCTTGGACAGCAATATGCGAGCCCCTTTCTGGGGGGAAGCATGAACAGCCTGATGTTGCAGGCGCAACCGCACGGGGTGGAGCCAACCATGTCCGTCACCATGTCTGTGAACCAGGTGCAAATGTTGCGTGCTGCTATGCTGGGCGGCAACCAAGGAGGTGGCCAGCCTAATCTAAGCCATGCGAGCCTGAATTTTGATGAGTTTTGCAATGTGCTGGGGCCACACTTTGGGCGGCGGTAGGTAGGACATAATGTGTTTGTTACGTATTGTTAATGTTATTTTAGAGTATTGCTAGTGTTGGTGTGCTTTCATGCTTGCAATATGCATGCACATGGTTGCATGCATGCATGGTGTGCTTTCATGCTTGCATTCATTCTTGCAATATATTGTGGCATGTTGATAACTTTCTACATGTTATAATTGCCGAACACCACGGTTCGAACGTGCACACACTTGATTCCGATGTTATTATGAATAATTCCTCTAGCACCCGCGCACTGAAAATGGCCTGTCCAGGCCCCAGAAACAGCCATTTTCGCCCCCGGCGAGCACCCAAATAAAATTTTCTCATTATTTCTTCGACAAAGTGTTTAGTGAGGGTCCCCAAAAGATCCCACGAACTTCAAACACGCGATCCCGATCTTATATCCAATTCCTCTAGCACCCGCGCACTCAAAATGGCCTGTCCAGGCCCCAGAAACAGCCATTTTCGCCCCCGGCGAGCACCCAAATAAAATTTTCTCATTATTTCTTCGACAAAGTGTTTAGTGAGGGTCCCCAAAAGATCCCACGAACTTCAAACACGCGATCCCGATCTTATATCCAATTCCTCTAGCACCCGCGCACTCAAAATGGCCTGTCCAGGCCCCAGAAACAGCCATTTTCGCCCCCGGCGAGCACCCAAATAAAATTTTCTCATTATTTCTTCGACAAAGTGTTTAGTGAGGGTCCCCAAAATATCCCACGAACTTCAAACACGCGATCCCGATCTTATATCCAATTCCTCTAGCACCAGCGCACTCAAAATGGCCTGTCCAGGCCCCAGAAACAGCCATTTTGGCCCCCGGCGAGCACCCAAATTAAAATTTCTCATCATTTCTTCCACTAAGTAGTTCGTGATGGTCCTTGAAAGGTCCCACGAACTTCAAACGCGTGATTTGGTCACCTAACTGAAATCCTCTAGCCCCCGCGCACGCAAAATGGTCCGCTCAGGCCCCAGAAACAGCCATTTTGGCCCCCGGCGAGCACCCAAAAAAAATATTCTCATCATTTCTTCCACTAAGTTGCCCGTGATGGTCCTTGAAAGGTCCCACGAACTTCAAACGCGCGATTTGGTCACCTAACTGAAATCCTCTAGCCCCCGCCCACTCAAAATGGCCCGAAAACAGCGTTTTTGCCCCCCGGCGAGCACCAAAAAAAAAAAAACCAAATTTTTTTCCTCACGGGGTCTTATTATTGCCCTAATAAGGCCTAGTAACTCTCCAAACATCATAAAACCTCCATTTAGATCGATTATGCATTTTCTTGCCGAACTTTTTGCGACGGCTCTGTTGGCCGCTGAGATGCCCCCCTGGGCAGTGTTCTCGAGCCTCCCCAGCATCGCTCGCGCAGGGCAGGGAGTGGCGTGGGTGCACTGCAACAAGGGTACCGAAGGCGCTGCGTTCGTCCATATGTGAGTAGGTTTCATATACGGTGTACCATACTTACAATAGGTGGTCAGCAGCGGTTCTGACAGACCCTTCGTCACAGCGCGCGGGTGCAAGCCTCGCAGCGCGTCGCCTGCGGGGTTTTCTATGAAGAAATACGCAGGGTCATAGAACTCAATGATCTCCCTGGTACGCCGCACGCGCCTGTCCGCCAGCTTCAGAACTGGTGCCCCCCTGCGTCTTCGCCTTGCTGTACTCCTTACAAGGTGGGCTGCCCCAGATGACATCGAAATGGTGCCGCGGATAGAGCTTGTAGTTCCAGTGTAGGATATCCTCCGTGCACGTAGCCTGCCACTTCGGAAGGATGCCCACTGTTACCACCTCGCAGTCCCTGAACTGGTTCTGGATTATGACTTCTGGACCCTGGTTCTGGTTGAACATCTTTGACACTGACAACTTCTTCAACTCTGGTGAACTCTGCAGCTTTGTGGACCACTTCGAAAGTGGCTGAGTAGCCTTGAGATTCAGCTGTAGGAACTTAGCTTGTGAGCAGTTTCCTAGCAGCAGTTTTAGAAAGGGACCGCCCTGGCTAAAGCACAGGCCTCCCTCTAGCAGTTTCCAGCTCCTAGCTGTTTGTTGTTTCGGAACAATTTGCTTTGTCTGTGCTCCGCTCTCTGCCACCTGTAACATCTGGAAAATGGCGAGGCGATCCGGGATCGCTCTTTTTGTGATCCGGAACGGGATCGATCCCGGGAGGGAAGTTTCTTACGGGATCGTTCCGGTTTCGGCGAGATTACACGATCGTAGAGGGTACGCTCCAGGTACGGGAACGATCTTGGAACGCTCCAGGTATGGGAACGATCCTGGAACGCTCCAGGTATGGGAACGATCCTGGAACGCTCCAGGTACGGGAACGATCTTGGAACGCTCTAGGTACAGGAACGATCCTGGAACGCTCCAAGTACGGGAACGATCTTGGGACGATCCAGGTACGGGACCGATCCCAGAACGCTCGAGGTACGGGAACGATCCTGGAACGCCGCAGGAACAGGAACGGTGGAAGGACAGGTGTGATATGCTCAAGATGTATGCAAGCATTCAAAGAAAGTGTATCATGCACCACACATAAAAAAGATAAACTTTCAGAACACAAGGCTAGAGGTAAAGGAGGCAACTTTTCAAATGTGTATATACAAATACAAAAAGAAAATACACCATACAATACACTAGGTACTTCATTTGTATGTGCTCGTAATGTTTCTTTTATCAGCTATCACTGAGTACTAAAGTCTTCTTCTTCCTCATCTATACTTCCCACTCCTACTGTGTTTTGGTGCTGAAGAATTTCTGTTAAAGTTGCAGGCCACTTGGCTGACTGCGCGAGCTTCACACGCGAGTGTAGCATATTCCATCTTTTTACTTGGGTAAAAATTCTTGAGTACTCCTTGCTCAAGGTATTTGGTACCTCAGTCTGCACGTCGAAAGTGCCAAAGTGAGTACTAGTTGAAAAAAAGGTGTACTCTAACCAAGCGAAAGTACCAAGGAAATGCATACTTACCACAGCTTGTGACTTTGTGGATGAGTTCTCATTTATCTCATACTCGATGGCCCAATCTTTTAAGCTTGGGCCAAGGAGTGCCTTTTCAACACACATTACAGCGAAAGTTAGAGTTTGGCGTGTGATACACCCATCGAAGTTTTGATCTTTCTTTCCGAACACCTTCTTCAAAATAGACCCAAATAGGTCGTTTCCACACTGGTCGACCTGGGGGTGTTCAGCTGAAGGTGCGCTCTTTCTCCACGACGCACCTGTGTGAGTAATAATAAAAGTGAGTATAAACCAAACGAACCATAGAAAGGACTAGAGAAAATAAAGATAGCTGGAATAGTTACATACTTTGTATGTACGGGGTTGTTATGTTATAGTTGTATACCCGGTCCTTGCCAACACCACTAAACGCCTCTGGGTAAGCTTGGATGGTCCCTGCAAATAGTTTTTGCTGTAGCTTGCTGCGCGAGTTCACCCTGACCGAGTTCTTGAGCTGTACATTCAACCCACCTCACTTTTTTACCACGCACTTCTTTTATTTTTGCAAAAAGTTAAGTTAAGAGGCCTTACCGCTTTCTTGGTGAGATTCCAGCCGTGGCAGTCTTTTTCTTTTCCTTGTCCTTCCGTTTCCACGCTATACAATATCCTCATGCACTCACCGATAGTGGAGTCTCCAAAATAATAGCCCTCTGGACCATTTGCCATAGCGTAGCTTACCACTGCGCGAATATTTCCTTCCTGAGCACACCTTTCACCCACGCATGTTATACCAAAAACACTCTTTTTCGCACAAGCATAGCACACGCACGCAGATAGACACTTATCGTGGCATAGGCATAACACAACAAACATACACAGATACACACATTTCAAGCACACGCACAGCACACACGCACAGCACACACGCACAGCACACACGCACAACACACACACACAGATACACTCATATCCTAGCACAGGCATAGCACACGCACAGAGAGGTACACACATATCCTAGCATAGGCATAACACAATAGGCACACACATATACACACCTATTCTAGCACAAGCATAGCACACACACACAAAGAAAAACACATATCCTGGCATAGGCATAACAGGCCTACAGATACACACATATCCTAGCATAGGCAAAAGAGGTCTATGCTAGAATAGGAGTGTGCCTGTTGTGTTATGCTTATGCCAGGATATGTGTGAGCCTCTCTGTGCGTGTGCTATGCCTGTGCTAGGATATGAGTGTATCTCTCTGGGCGTGTGTTATGCCTGTGGTAGGATATATGTGTATCTGTTTGTGTGTGCTCTGTGTGTACGAGTGTTATGCCTGTGCTAGGATATGTGTGTAACTTTGTGTGCGTGTGATATGCTTGTGCTAGGATATGAGTTCTAGCACAAGCGTATCACACGCACACAAAGATACACACATATCCTAGCACAGGCATAACACTCGTACACAAAGAGCACACGCAAACAGATACACACCTATCCTAGCACAGGCATAACACACGCCCACAGAGATACACACCTATCCTAGCACAGGCATAACACTCGCACACATATACACATATATCCTAGCAAAAACATAACACTCGCACAAACAGATACACATATATCCTGGCATACGCATAGCACACGCACACAGCTACACACATATCCTAGCATAAGCATAACACAACAGGCACACACATATTCTAGCACAAGCATAGCACGCGCAAAGAGATACACAAATATCCTAGCACAAGCATATCACACGCACACAAAGCTACACACATATCCTAGCACAGGCATAACACTCGTACACAGAGAGCACACACAAACAGATACACACCTATCCTACCACACGCATAACACACGCCCACAGAGATACACACCTATCCTAGCACAGGTATAGCACACGCACAGAGAGGCTCACACATATCCTGGCAAAAACATAACACTCACACAAACAGATACACACATATCCTGGCATACGCATATCACACGCACAGAGATACACACATATCCTAGCATAGGCATAACACTACAGGCACACACATATTCACACATATTCTAGCATAGGCACAGCACTCGTACAGAGATTCACATATATTCTAGCATAAGCATAGCACACCCACACAGACATACACATATCTTATTCCATGTTTTCTATTACATATGCTATGCCATGTGCTTTATGCCACAGGCAAAGGTTCTCTGTGCTTATTGCCCAAACATACCTGCTCGTATCTATTTCTGTGGGCAACCAGATACACATACATATCTCTATCAGTTTTATTGCCTCTACTAAGGGCATACACTTGTCACACACAAAGGGCATCTTGCATAAAAGAGTAGGGAAGGGGTAATCACTTACGTTTGAGGAAACTGTAGACGCCTTCAAGGAGGCCACCTCGACTTTCACATCATCCACAGACTTCTTTATATCTCTCAAAGCCTCTCCAATCGTTGTACTCAAGGTTTCCACTATGGCGGTCAAACTTTTATTCATTTGACGGAAGTTTGCTAATATTAAGTCGTGTTCGTGATCGAAGTTCAGATCTACCTCACCCTGGCGAAACTAAAAATGAATATAAAAATTGACCAGGTGCCATATATAAACACAAGTGATAATATTTGGCGCTCGATACAACACTCCAAGAAACCAAAATACTCTTTACATATACATATACATATTTTCCCCCCTAGTTGTTCAAGCCCACTTAGCCAAATGCCTCGCAAGTGTGTCGTGCAAATCTCTCGCAGTTGGTCTCTCATGGTATTCACCAAAACACTTGCTCACCACTTTCCCCACACCGCCATATTCCTCTACACTTTCTCTAAACATTTTCACCTTCACGTGACCCTTATTCCCTTCCCACTGCTGGTGGGACATCAATATATCCACCATAACAAAACCAACAGCATACATGTCGGTGCATTTGTTTACCCGAGCACCTTGTCCTTCGAGCTCAGGTGCTAGCCAAAAACACTTTTTCAGAGAGATTTCTCTCTCTTTCACAGATTTTGTCGAAAATCTCGGTGGAGCGCACTCCACACGACACGACATACCAAAGTCAATTATTTTCACCACCACACCTCCATTTTGGCTCGCAGGGCACACGAGAATATTGTTCCCTTTTATGTCACCGTGCACAATTTCTCGTGCGTGGAGGTCCCTCACTGCCTTCACTAGTTGCATAGCGAGGCTATACTTCACTCCACGCGACACACCCCCTTTTTCACATAATCCCATAACGTGGTGATGCCTCGTTGACCAACCACCAAAAAAGGATATCGCTCATGGCCTCTAGAAGACATCCTTATTCCATAACCCACTAGTGGAAGAGTCGCACAGCACGCTTGCCCTGCGAGGAGGTGCATGAGCATCTCTTGCAAACAAAGCTGGAACTTCATGTTACCCTTTTGTTGAAAAAACTTTACCACTACATGTTCTGTTCCATTCAGCACACCGTCCAAATACACCCTTCCGAACCCTCCTTTCTTTACCCCAATATCACTCGCTCCAGTTCCAAGTGAGATATCCTTGGTCATATACCGAGGTATCATACACGTTGCTGCCCCGTCCTTAAGGACAGACTCACTCACACCGTGCTCACACTTCACAGCACTGTTGATCACACCGATCACAGTATTTTCCAACATATTACAACCACCACCACCAACCTCCACACCTGAACTCCATTTACTTGCTGCGTGCTCCTGTGTCATTGCCTCCTCACGTGGTGTACTACAAGCCTCTAACTTCACTTCCTTTTCTAGGGACTTCACTTTATTTTCTAGGGCAACTCTCTTTAGGTGCTTTCCTAATCTTCGTTTTCGGTTTCTTCGTGTGCACTTCGATAAACTACGACCCACTTTGCCTCCCTGTAGTTCAAACACACCCCGCTGTAACAGGCGTGCCCTTTGTACCGCATCTCAAGTGATATGTATATTCCACATGGGTTCCCTATATGTTAAGTACAACGTACCTCCATGTCTCCTGTTGCTCCACCTCCTCCATCGGTTTCCTCTTCCGCGCCTCCCGCCTGTTAAGCTCAAGTGCCAATGACGCCGAACTGTCATCACAAATATCTTGCTCTCATGATCGCCAGTCGATAAAACCGAGAGGTAGGTCGGTCACAAAAGCATGCGCTCATATAGCTTACACAGGTATACTGCTGAACCTATACCCTCTTCGTGGCGCAGCGGGAGACAAGTGGTCACAGACACATGAGTGTCAGACCTACTCTAACCCAAGATGCCATACATAACAGCAAGGCCAATACCTTGCTGCTTGCGGATCAAGGGCGCTCCAAACAAACCCACAGACCAAGGGTGCAGGCGCCTTCTTCTACTAGAGTAGAAAGCGTGACCACAGTGGTTCCTTCAATGGCACAGTCACCAGTGTGTGGCCAAGGGAGTTCGTTTTTGCTGGGCCCCACTAGGGTATACGTTCAACAGTACACTCGTGAAAGCTATATGTCTTACTTGGCACTATACACGACTCCTCGCACTCCTGGTTCCTTCAATGGCACAGTCACCAATGTGTGGCCAAGGGAGTTCGTTTTTGCTGTGCCCCACTAGGCTAAACGTTCAACAGTACACTCTTGAAAGCTATATGTCTTACTTGGCATTTGACACGACTCCTCGCACTCCTAACATATGCACACAGCTTACCTCGGGGCAATGACGGGTGAGGCCTTCCTCAGCACCGTCTTCGTGATCCTCGCCACGTTGATCACGGTCTTCTTGATCCTCAAGATCACCGCCTCTTCCAGCCTAAAACACATACCACATATCTTAGCACACCTAAAACACTAAAACACATAACTTTAACGAGGAAGAGTAAGAAAGTGTACAAATGACTCATCTGCAAAGGACTCATATGACACCGATTAATATTTTATTTTTCTTTAACTGTGTGACCCGACTGTAGCTTTTGTCCATATTTACCTGTGCTGCTTGTACCTTCTTTTGTAAAAGCATCTGCTGATGCTTATACCACAATACTTCTTGTTCAGTCCAGTTACAGTACGGAGTTGGTTCTTCACCTTCACCACCACCGTCTTCACCTTCACCACCACCGTCAGCATTGTTGCCAATCCCACCCCCACCCTGTTCCTCCTCCATGTAATGTGCATCTTCTACATTTTCCTCCTCGTCCTCACCTCCTCCATGCATCTCCTCACCACCCTCTCCATCCGCAGTGTGGCATCCATCTTCCTCATCAGCTGGTGCCTCTCGAGCCTTTTCATCTTGTATCGACCTGACACCTCGAGTAGCTACCCCCGTGTAATATATAGGGTTCCTTTGGACGGGGGCGCGTCTATCTACGCTTGATCGAGCATATTGCTTGCTGTATCCTGTACTGGTTGCTTCTGCACTCCTACTTAGAGCTTGTCTTTTCCCGCTCCGATCTTGCGTCTCCCCTCTCCCCTTACTTCCTCTCTTGTTACCACTTGTAGTGTTCGTCATGAGAAGCTGTCTATGAGAAACAGATGCCATATGCTAACACTCTAAATTTTAAGACTTTAAAGTATCCTTGATATTTTCGCGCGTGAAATAAACCCTTATTCTGTTTTATGGTCAACGTCTTGTACTCAAAACGCTTCGAATTTCGTTTAAACAACATAGTCTTTTTCAATCGATGTTCGAACGTTCGAATACACAACGCAAAACTTTCGTGGTCGCGCGACAAGCGATTGATGACATCGATCGACCTGCGCAGTCGGTAGTGCACGCCAAACTTTCGTGGTCGCGGTCGCGCGACCAGCGGTTTATGACATCGATCGACCGATTACCCTTCGAAACGAATACCGAGTACGCGATACACCGTATGAATATCCCAACACGGGCAGAAGCTTCACGTTACACTCAAGGTGGTTTTTGTATTTTGTGAAGTCCCCTCCAAGTAAAAAAACATGAACAGTACCGGTCCAGCGAAGAGATAATTCCTAAATATTCCACATGCGACAACCCCCGCGCTTTCCGTGTCCTAACCCTTCTTGTGGAAAAATATGTGCGACCAGGCGTGGGCTTCATTACCACCTCCGATCGACACTGTGTCGCAAAGTACACCCGGACTCCAATACACATGCAAGTCCCCCTACCCTACACAGCGACAGCTTGCATATTCGTGAAGACCTTCACGATTCTAACAATAATTTTGTCGTAGATCACGTGAACACTCGCGAACCAGAAATAGGCGGAGTACAGGCATCACAGGAGAGTTTTGGAGAACAGGTCGAAAAAAGTGCTTATGAAACTCACCTGGATCAAACATATCCGATTTTCCCAGAGCCTCCACAGCGCGATCCTACGCAGTTGCAGTCTCCATTATCCCCAGATAGACGAAATCGTTATATCCGAAATATTGAAAAGTCTATCTCATCGACTTGGTGACAAGCTTCTGAACCTTATTCACTCTCCAGGTTTCACTCCAGCACAGATCCGGTTTGTCACATCCCTAGATATGTACAAGTACGTGCTAGATTCCAAGGGCAAAAAGTGGGCTCCTCCAAAAAATATGGCGAGACCTGGCGATGGTCAAGACTTATGGCTTCACTATGTTGAAGACCCATGTGTGGAGCTCCAAAAAATTGTAGAGGACCCTAGGAACAGACCGTTTGAGCTTTGCCCAGCCTCACAAAACACACCCTCAAATGAGGACAGCGACCATGTGTATACTACCTTTCAAAGTGGGGAGGCATTCAAGTTGGCTTTTAACTCTATTCCTCCGAAGTCCTTGCTCATACCTTGGAGTTTTTGGGGAGATGGGTCACTTCTTTCGCTTGGGAGCAAGTTCGAGTTCCATCCCATTGTGATTAAATGCCCCGCCCTGCACATCAACGATGTCAGCAGCGATCACGCACGAGGTCTCTTGGGTTTACTGCCTTCACTACACGCTAAGCCAGAGCTCGGTTTGGGAGATAATAGCTTCAAATTTCGCCAACGAAAACGAGAACTCCTCCACGAGTGCCTGGAGGTCATTCTTAAACCACTCAAGGAAGCTTCGTGGAGTGGGGTTGTTATGAAACCTGGTGCTTATCCTCGAACACTGTGCTATCCGTGGTTGGCTTATGTTAATGTTGACCTCCTTGAAGGTTGGAGCCTCGCGTGCTTGAAGATGCATACCCCCGACATACACCGACACGTCAAAAATTCAGAGATCTCAACCAGGTATAGCGAACCAGTGAGCAACTTCAATACACGGCGTAGCAGTGTGCTTGCTCAAGGTGTGGACCTGGCGATCGAGATACGAAACACTGGCGCTCGAGGGTGTGTTGAAAAGGCCAAGCAGATTGAGGATCATTATGGCATTTGGCCGGTCGTGAGTGCGCTTCGTGGTTTTAGGGGTACCGATCCAGTGCACTGTATCTCAAGTGCAGACGTCACTCACCAAGATAACAGTGGAGTTGGGCTACAGCTTACACTAGCACTACTCTATGATATAAAGACTTTTTTCACAAGGTCTTCGAACGTGGTGGGTGTGATCAACTCAAGGTTAGCGCAGCTCGCTAGGCTCAGCGCGGTGGGACTCCCTTCAAATGTGGCGAAGGTGTGGGCCAACATTTATCTTTATTGCCCAAACACAGCTAAACATACCTTTTAACTGTGACCGAGTACCCACATACATATAGAAATATGTGCATACCCCATGTTTTTTCATAAGCACTTCATTCCAAAAGGGTTTGTGAAAACCTTTCTTATGTTATTGTATGGTGTGACAGATTGGTGCAGGAAACATAAGTGCACACGAAAGGGCAAGCGTCGTTGCCTACTTGCCTTATGTCCTCGTTGGAATTTTCCCAAACAACTCTCGGGTGGAGGTATTTGTGCTCTACAACGAATGGCGACAGCTCAGAGACATGCGTAAACACTCCCAGCAAAGCCTTGGTACCTTAGCAAACAAACGGATACAAACCCAAAGCAAAATATTGTCTGTCTTCCCTATTCGAAATGCTCAAGAAGGTGGTTGGAACTTTCCAAAGTTTTGGAATATGCGACAGTATGAGCACCGGATCCCTAATGTTGGCAGTGCTAGCTTAACTGACACAGGCTCTGATGAGAGAACCAATAAAAACATCAAGAGTGGTTCTCAAGCCTTAAACAACAGAGTGAATCAAACCAACAACATTCTTATGCGTGAACTCATGGTTAAAGAGGAGCTCGAAGCTATTAAAGCTGCCACAGGTGCATCTCGTGGAGGCTTTGGGATCACACAGCGTGCTGCAGATACCATGGAGTGCGCCTTAACAAAAAAACCTCACCTTGTAAAATATGAAGAACTTCTACAGGGTGATCCCCTTTTGCTGTCAAAAGAGGTCCGTGCTCTCTTAGCAAGTCAACCTGAACTTAAACATTTTGCACGCAAACTGGTTAGTTTCGTTATGGAGGGGGAAAGTGCTGGACACACGGCTGGACGCAGAGTGTACATACATAAAGCTGTAGCAATGCCACCAGCAGAAGACGACTCCGAGGGGACATATATCATCCGTGCAGCCTCCAAGTTCCATGGCGAGCCTAGATTCGATACTGTCAAAGTTAGGATGGCCACCTCCCTAGAGCCAGACCTACCGGATGAATATATGCAAGTGAGAACAATATTCTCCTATTATAGTAGTGCACAGGACGCAGGACTCCGTGAACCTAGAGTGCACGTTGCAATTTTCGGAAGATGGTATCAGAGGATGGGAGTCTCCACGCACCTTCAAAGTATGCGCTTAAAATGGGAAAGTCATAAAGTAGGAAGGCTCACCCTTCCATACCGATATGATTGTATATTTTCAGACAGTATCAGGTTAGAGCGGGTCGTGATAATACCAAACTTTGAAGACTCACCTGGGACTCATGAGGATGCAAAAACTTTTTATGTATATAGAAATTGGGGCTAATAATAACCCGGTCTGCAGTTAAAGTGTTTGTGCTATGCTGTGTGTCTCACAACTTCACAATAGTAGGTACCAAAAAGCTCTTCAAAAGTCTTTGTGCGTGGCCTGATATGCACCTTGCATTTACTGTATATCCTATTTAAAGTTCTTCAAGTAAAGCCCTATCATGTACCTCCGAAATAAGGGTCCAGGGATACTGTCACCTATGCGCTGAGCTCCCACATGAAACCCAACATCTGCATCTGAGCCTTGGTGCAGTACAAAACCTCCGTGGGATATATGTACTTCAACACCAGTTTGAGGACAAATATACACACCGGAATATGCATCCAGTTGCTCTTGCGTCAACACCTCTTCTGGGTTATCACTAATTATAACGTTGCATATGAGGGTATAGCTGAAACCCTTGTTGGTATCCAAATGTAAGAGAGGGCACCCATCACACGTGCAAGCGCCACTTGAAAAATATGCCTTGCCTTCCATGCCCATTCGCTGGTCCGGGCTCACTTCCTGCACCACCAACTTTGTAAAGAATATATGTGACAGACACAACCACACGCAAGCTATGTCGAAGGCATACACAACACTTTGGATATATGAAAGTAGGGCAAGCATCACAAGGGCACGGTTTATTACCTCGAACAACTTTGTGATTTCTTTTAAGTAGACGTCCTTGTTCATGAAAGAGGTCACCCAGTCAGCAAGCTTGTCGGGCGCTTGTAAAACCTTGCCAGCTTGCAAGTGGAGCTCTTGGAGGAACGCAACTTTTGCGTTCCAGGACTCAAGTTCCATGTCAGCTGGCTGCTTGGGCGGCTTGAATGGGGTATTGGCGTATTGGTCAAACGCCAAGCTAAGCTTGCCTCGCTCACGTTCCCTCAGGCTCTACTTGCCTGATTCCAACAAATATGCTTTATGACCCACCTAGGATATATGTCTCAAGCATAGCC
>LGRX02012897.1:0-13022 GCA_001247695.2 Cymbomonas tetramitiformis
TCTTAGCGTTGCAGTCACCCTCGGTGTGACTCTATTCTTAGCGTTGCAGTCACCCTCGGTGTGATTCTATTCTTAGCGTTGCAGTCACCCTCGGTGTGACTCTATTCTTAGCGTTGCAGTCACCCTCGGTGTGACTCTATTCTTAGCGTTGCAGTCACCCTCTGTGTGACTCTATTCTTAGCGTTGCAGTCACCCTCGGTGTGACTCTATTCTTGGCATTGTAGGCACCCTCGGTGTGACTCTATTCTTAGCGTTGTAGGCACCATCGGTGTGAATATATTCCTAGCGGTGTAGGCACCCTCGGTGTGAATATATTCCTATGGTTGCAGTTACCCTGGGTGTGACTCTATTCTTAGCACTGCACGTACCCTCGGTGTGGGCTAATGTTAATATTCTAGTTACATGTTGCTTTCTGGCGTGATGCTGATGTGGCTACCGTACACATTCCACAGTCTCCCAACAGTAGCAATGCTTGTCAGTGCGGATGTCAACACGTAAACGAGCATAGAGTTGAGGAGGACATGGTTGCTGTTTATCCACGTTGTTGTTGGAGATTACGTTCAGCTCTCGGGTGGTTCTTCGGTGGACAGGACGACCTGATCAACGTGGTGTACATCATGGACTCCGAGGCATTCCCTTTCCACCGCGCCGAGCAGTTCCACCAGGTGTGCGCTTCAGTCCAGCCGAGCTTCGGCAACTCTGTTAGAGGCATGCTGACGAGGCGAATCTGTAAGCTCTTTCCGGACTACCTTTGTCCTTAACTATGTCTCATATCGGCAGCCACGTTGCCTGAACCACGTGCCATCTTGACTTGCTTGATCGAATATCATGTGACACTGCACGCTGGAAGTCGATCCTGACGTTGTATTTTTGTGTACTTGTGTACTGCATCGTGGCATCTTGTCTCCCCCGGGCTTCCCCGCTCTGACGTGGCGCGACTCGACTCATGATGCATGGCCGCAGTCTGGGCGTAGTGACGTGGCATGAATCAACTCATGGTGCATGGCCGCGTGCCCAGCCGATGACGTGGCGCGGCTTCGACTCATGGTGCATATGGCCACAGTCTCTGGGCCAGCGTCAGCGCGGCTCAGCTCATGGTGCCTGGCCGCAGTCTGGACGCGGTGACGTGGCGCGACTTAACTCATGGTGCATGGCCGCCGTCCGGACGCGGTGACGTGGCGCGACTCAGCTCATGGTGCCTGGCCGCAGTCTGGACGCTGTGACGTGGCGCGACTCAACTCATGGTGCATGGCCGCAGTCTGGACGCGGTGACATGTGCGGCATTTTGGAGTGAGAAAATGGGTAGGATCCGAATTGCATCAAAAGTGTGCTGCATGGAGGATCACAGACGGCTTGAGTGCTGTACGGGGCGTGAGGAGGGTGGTGCAGTTTCACCACGGCCTCGGAAAGATGTTCCCTCCGATGTACACACAGGTGAGCAACTTGCTCTCAAGAGCCCCATACGTGGACAGGCCGGCTTTCTCTCAGCAGCTCCACTGCCAGCAGCAGCGCCCTGGACCAACTCCCGCCCACCCGCATCCTGCATTTCGGCATGCGTCTGATAGTTGTTCTTGGTGACCATTGTGCGGGGCTGCCCGTATGTTCCCCGTCCCTGTTGATCACCCGGAGCAATTCTTTGTCGCACTGTGAATTTTTGGTGTAGCGGGGTTTTCGGTTCCATTGGCGCAAGTGTGTGTGTGGGTCGTACATCCTCATGGCTTCCTCCACTTGGACAACATTGTGCACGTCCGCGGTCACAATATGCGCTCATATTTAGATTGTCAAACACATTAGGAATCACTTTCTCAGTGTGGTTGTATCCAAATGAAGGATACGTGGAGCAAAATAAAAACAAAGTAAGTCCGCATGCATTCATGCAGACCCTCCCAGTTGTATAGTCTCGAGTGCGGGGTGATCATGCGTGCGTTGTCTCTCATTGTTAGCTTAAGGGTGGTCGGTGTTTGCGAGTCTCTTGGTACAGAGACTGCGGAGGGAGCAGATGCAGCTTGGACGAATTTCGCCAACTGGTTGCCCTGAACAGGAAGCTGGAGGTTTCAGATCAGAAGATTTCGGTGATATTGACCCCCTCGAGTTGTGAGCAAAGGAAACCCTTTGTAACATGCCAACGGCTATGCATAAATGTATTCAAAAAGGCAGAATTATTCTGCGATATTGTGAGGCTTAGCATCCAATAAAATCACTTCACCATCGGTGCTCATGTGGATACGATGCATCTTTCAACTCATCCGCGCAGTTGGCGGGAGTAACGGAGCGTCCCGGATTCCGCATAATGGTCAGTTAGTGAATGCCGTGGGCAGTATCTTAATTGCAGCTAAGTAATTGCAACGGCACAGATGGAAGGTTGAACACAGAATCGACATATGTACACGATATTTGCTCAAAGAAGATCGAAAATTGATGTCACAGTTGATATGAAGATTGTTTTATTATGAATGGATATTACAGAGTGTGCACGAGCAAAAGGGGGCAGAATTGTCGAACAGACCGGCGTGTTCCTGCAAGACAAACAAAGAACGTAAATACTGGCATGCAAATAGTTCTATGACTTCGTGAATTCCGGCGCAGGTCTCGGTGTTAAAACATACGCGGGTATTAGACTAGGTAGCGGAAATTTTGAGAAATATCTAAGCCAGAGATAGCTTTCACTAAAAATAATGTACATAGAAGGTATGTATAGCTTCATAGTGTGCAATATGTATGTATGCGATTGGCTGCTTAAGTAGTAGGCTGACACTTTGTTTGTGTTCCCTGAAAATAAAATGTGGGTTCTGTGCACAATTATATCTGGTAGGTCTCAGGTAATTTTATAAGCCAGTGCAACAGGAGATTTTCCTATCCCTTAACAGAATACAAAGTTGTCTTTTCCCCTTGACAACACGTACACCAGGTTCTCAACTGTTTGACAATGGATTGCCAGGCTTTAAATTCTTAGAATCGATGAACTTAAATTTTGAGTGATTCTCCACCAAAGCATTAGCAAAAGAAACTCGTACAAATTCACAACCAATTTCATATCTAACCTTACGCATCTGCCAGATTGGGATCATGTCATGCATGGTCCCAAAGTCTCTTCCATAGGATTACATCAGATGGGACGGGGAACGGGCATTAATATTAAATTCCTTTCCACTTTCCGAAACATACAACCGCATTTAATAATGTTATAAATGCCAAATCGATGTTATTGACGGATTTTGGCATGCCTTTATCGAACACACTTCGCTGAATTCTGACTGAGCTTCACATACTCATACCATGAAACACCCTGCAGACTGTAGGCTGAGCTTATACCTAACTGGCAGTACTTCAGGATGTCCTGTGGATACACATGTCACCTGTCTGACTGATAAGGTGTTGATGCTGTGCCTCTGGAGAAATATCGTCATGCATCTCAGATACTTGAATCCCCTATGTACACGGACCTGATACATCCCATGGTTTCACATCATTCTCACTGCATCAATAATGGCACAATGCTGTTAATAGTGAGAATTGTATGGCAATGATCATTCCAGTATCTATGCAAGTTCATTTGTGTTCTGCTGTGTTAAGAACCATCGAAATTGGATGGCCAGCCAGCGTTGTCTTGAATGAGCAATAAATCTGTCTGTGATGTTTCTGCCCTGGCCACACGGTAATCAATCTGTAGCAAAGAGTTTAGTAGTCTCTCGAGAATTTCAGATTTCCTGGAAGCAAGGCATGTCCCGAACCGGCAAATTAGAACACACACTCTCTCTCTCAAGCCATGCTAACCCCGACATGATGCAAACTTCTCAAAGACAACGAAGGTGGTCTGCACTGATTGCTCAGCTCATTTCAAGGAGGGAGTATGGATTTCAGAGACACATCGACAGCACGCTACTTTGAATGTGGTGGCATTCCTCTTGCCGTAGCATATGAATTTCAAGCACATTTGGTGCATGTGCTTTTGCTGCGATAATTCCATAAAATACAAAACACAAGATCGAAATGAGCAGTCGTAACCCTTTGTTGCCAGGACTACAAGTCATAGTCAGGAGACCCCTAATAGAACACAAAATTGTTCCAGACACAGCTGAGATGCATGGGTTACCATTCAGCACCGCTTTGCTGTCCGTCATATTGAGGGATGCGAGTTCTCGGCGCACATATCTGAACACCCCAACCCAAAAGTTTCGCCCTACGTCATTTGTCACCTGCCCTGAGAGCCAGTGGCATCGCGCGCTGAGTCTTACGTCTCATCCCCTCCTCAGATGATCTCCACTGCGCATTTGTTTCTCAACTCGCATGTAACACCTCTTGGAAGACACCATGAGCATAGCACTGAAGCTGTTTTCGGATGGATAGTTATCAAGTGTTTCTCAGCACTGTCAAGAGCTCACAGTCACAGTCAGGCCTATCATTGCCCCAGTCAGATCTATCATTGCCCCAGTCAGATCTATCATTGCCCCATCAGATCTATCATTGAGTCAGATCTATCATTGCCCGAGTCAGATCTACCATTGCCCCAGTCAGATCTATCATTGCCCCAGACAGATCTATCATTGCCCCAGTCAGATCTATCAATGCCCCAGCCAGATCTAATGCCTCCGGATGTCATCAAGAGCATCCGCAAGGTGACACCTCAGCGTTCCACCCGTGCGCAACAGGAACTGTCCCTTTCCAACACCCACCTCACCGCAAGGTGACACCTCAGCGTTACACCCGTGTGCAACGGGAACTGTCCCTCTCCAACACCCACCTCACCGCAAGGTGATACCTCAGCGTTCCACCCGTGCGCAACAGGAACTGTCCCTTTCCAACACCCACCTCACCGCAAGGTGACACCTCAGCGTTACACCCGTGCGCAACAGGAACTGTCCCTTTCCAACACCCACCTCACCGCAAGTTGGGGCGGGTGGCTGTGCAGAGGAAAACACCTCTCTACAGACACTTCTCGCGGCACTGCACCCCCTTTGTCTGAGCAGTCCACGTTTCTCCATGTGGCATTTCCACGACTCCCAGGAGTCTCACACCTTTCTACACTTGTCACAGAGTCAAGTGAGATCAACGCTCTCAGCATGACTGCCTTCGCGACATGGCGCAAAGCTGCAAGTGTGAACCAAATAAGAGCACGCACCTAGCAAGTGTGAACCAAATAAGAGCACGCACCTAGCAAGTGTGAGGGCTGCTTTCTTTTCCCCTTCGGAACCATACACATTCCTGCCACCATATCACGCAGCACAAGATTGTTGGTTCTCCCTTCCTTTCACACCTATTCTCCCCACTAAGATAATACCGCATACCGATCCATGAGCAATCCCTTATGGAATTGACTGCAGTGACTTTTCATAGAAATGGGCGTCAGAGTGTTGAGACTTCATTTGTGATATCCCGAGAGCAGCGTGAGCGACCCAGCACCTTTTCTCTTGAGAATGTACATAGGGATACCTAAGGCTTGGACAACCATTTCTAGATCCACAAACTTGGAACCATAGGATGCAAAGTGATGTGTGCATGACGTGGTGATGTATGCGTGACGGGGAGATCTGGGACTCCCTAAAGCCCCAAAGAGAATACAGAAGTACTGCACAGGGATGGCACCTGGCTTCGTGTGCACTCGACTGTGTGACGTGAAGCTCTGGCACGAACACAACTAAAAGCTGCCTACAAGCGGGCGGGAGTAAAGGGTGGTTAGGTCGAGATGCACACCTCCACAACGCAACGGGTAAGTCCTTTCCATGGGAGCCGACACCGAGGGCCTGCCGAAAGGGGATCGGTTAGAGGGTCAAAATGATCATCTGTCATCACTTTGCCCCCAAAAAGGAAGCAGCACCTCCCAGAAAAACAACGTACACTCGGGTACATGAATTTAATAGAGCGTAGAATATAAGAGAGTGGGAAACCAGGAGTATAGCAGGATAGAATTAACATTGGCTGGCTGTATAAACTATCCCTGCTGTCACCCAGGTCGGCAATGTAGGAAACTGCCAGCAGACATCTGCCGAAACACGACAAGTGAATGTGTAAGCCCTTCCCGTAAAAGTGTGCCACTTGACGTAGTGTCCCGGAGGTATACCCTAAACCCCTAGCATTGTGGCTAGCCAAGTGATGGAGTGTGGAACAGCTATGTGCGCGCCGATTCAACCCATAGGAGTTTTCAAAATGCGCCGGTCGCCGTTGCTCACCTTATCGTAGGCCATGACGCTACCATAAAAATACGTCTCTAATTCTTTAAGCCACTTGGACACGCGCACTTTTACCTGAAAAAAAAGTGTTCGACAGGTTTAAAAAATAGCACGCCAACATGAAGGCGACAATACACGAATGCCAGCACCCGTGCATGCCTGGCTATACTTGCTCCAGATCGCACGGTGCACCATAACCTCCGCTCTCACTTGGAACAGACTCGTAACATGACACCGCCGAGCAGCAACTTGACGGCTGCTTAAAATTCGCACTCGTGACAAGGAAACAGTCAATCGTGAAAGCAAGCATGGGGTTCTTGGGCGGGGAACAGTCGACTGCGAAGAGCCATCGCCACGCAGAGGTGAGGTCGAGGGAAGGACTTGTACCCCCGCATCGTACACCCGCTTCTCTACGTCCTCCTGAAAGAGATCGTAGAGCGTTTGTGACATCTCCTTGCCATCTTTTCCCTCTTGACGCAGGCGAAACAAGCATAGCCACACGTGCAGGCTCATTAACGCAAACTTGGTCCGGAACGTCTTTTCCAGTTGTAACGCTGCTCATCCCGCGACCAAACCCTCCAGATACAGTCATATTGAACTCTGGAGTAGTCACTGCACGTGCCAGAGATCATATTCGTAGAATTCAGCATCAGCAGGAATTGTTGAACTTCTACCGTTGAGCACTTGCAAGGTTCCAGATTTGCTCTGGCGTTGATATAGACGCATGCGTGAGCCATTTAAACTCTACTGCGCATATGTGGACAGAGCTTACCTTCGAATATTTCGTCGTTGGTACATTGTGCAGTTATTTCTTTCAATAATTTCTCAGCGCCTCGAGTCAGCTCGGACTCCTTACTGTAGTATCCTGTTTAAAAAGACGGCAGACCCTTGTTCACGATAAAGTGTAAACGTTCTAACTCGAGGGGCAAAGGATCTGCACACAATAATATTGGAGCCTGGTTACAAACCACACAACGTCGTTTCATAAATAAACATCGGATTTGGCATTGTCACAAGGAACCGCAACGAAGACGTCGGTATGAACAACTACCTGCGACGTAAAGGATAGCTTTCTGATATTGGGGCATCGAAGGATTTAGAATCTTGCGGTCTCGTACTTCAAGTGAATGAGGCTTGGAAGCGAACGGCTGTTACCAACCAAACATCCTGATCTTATTTAAAGTTTTAATATGTGATAGGTGTTTGAGTTACAATGATAACCAACATAAGGGCAGCGGAAAGCAGATACCTTTTTCGGTCGCTCTGGCTTTGGCGTAGGGCTCTCCACAGTTGTACAGAGAATACGTGAAAATACCAGATGATTATCGTGGAATCCTGGCACTCTCACTTGAGACGAGCCTGCGTTCGCAATCTGTTGGACTTCCAGTGAAGCCCTAAGCGAATGAACTAACATGCGTGCGCAGCCAGCATACTTACTCAAATTAACGATGCGCAACATGCTTGCGCGTTTTGTCCAAACACCACGTTTGCGTTTCTGGGCGCCTCGCAGAGACCTCTCGCCTTCGCTTGTTTTCGTTTGCAACCAATTCAACAAAAATTCGACAGTCGAATACGTCTGCAACCCCCACCCGTCGATCATGGGGTTGTTCCCCTCGCCTGCTCCATCGGGCCCTGCTCCCTTGCAGAAAGCATCAAGGAAAATCGTTGCATACGTGGCACCGAGCCCATGCCACCTCTTCGCTCTGGGAAACAGGTCCAGCGTCCACGCAGTCTAAGATTGTTTTCAAACACCTATGTTCAGGAGGCACGTCGCGTCGGTCACAGTCGTACTTGTCGTAGGCTTGTTCCGCGCTGAGTGGTGAAGTCCAATATATATGTTAAATGCAGGCACAGCGACAGGTGATTGGGTTTTAGAACTTTGATAGGGGCACGTGGACCCGCAGGTGGGGAAAATAACCTCACATCGCATCGCACCTGGGTCTGAAAACGCACACGAACGCACAGTAGCGATTAGAAATTTTGTAAAAATGCGTTTTCTAATCAGCTGCGGCTACATAGCCCAGCTTGCATGACACATATGACACATATGTGAATGGAACCCGGCCGGTGGGAACCCGGCCGGTGCACTGGGTGTGGAATTACAAAATAATAATACGACATATCCAGAAGTGCCAAAAATCAAGGACTCCCGTCAGACAGGAATCAGGGTCCCACGACCCGATTGCCGACCCCAGCCTTCTGCATGCGGGCACACGCCCCTCGTGCCAAAGGACTGAGGCCTGCAAATACTATCATTACCCTAAAGAGTACAGACTATGGACCTAAAATGCTATGCTAGGGCTGAAACCCTCAAAAAGCATAATTACCCGCTCCAGCTCAGAGTCAGGCATGACAGCAATAGCAAAGCCATCACCTAGCAAAGCCTACTGAACAGTGCCTAGATGAGAAGCAGCATGAGGTAGCTTCGCAGCCCCCCACCGAAGGATCACTATAGCTACCTCTCATCACAGCGGTCGGCACTGAACAGGCACAGGTCCTAGTCTCCTCTACCTACACTCTAATGAGCCGACTGCCCCTCTGCGGGCCGGATCTGCACGGCCTCCAGCTCAGAGCCCAGCTGCTCCAGGTCCTCCAAGTCCTGCAGCTCCTGCACTGAAAGCGGCCTCTCCTCATCCGTACCTGAATCACAAGGGAGGGCGGGTGGGAAAGTCCACACAATCACAGTAACACGGCAAGAGGCCCTCTCAGTCCGTTGCTGGCCTCTTAGGCCTCCGACTGATCAGAAAACCTCAGTTTTCAGATCTGCTCCGGATGACAGTCATACTGCCTGTCATCCTACACTGATCAGAAAACCATCAGTTTTCTAATCAGCTGCGGCTACATAGCCCAGCTTGCATGACACATATGACACATATGTGAATGGAACCCGGCCGGTGCAAGCACACAAAGATCACCACAAAGCAGTGCACATGTAATGCATGACAACAACAAGCAATCAGACAAGAAAGGCCGCCTACTCTGCTGAGCATGGGGCATGCTTCTGGACACCGCCAGCCTGCGGTTGAGGTTGGTAGCTTTGTAGGTGGCCGCAGCCGCCGACGAGCTCCAGCCACCGTACTGATTGAACTCGAAATCAGTAACCTGGTCAGCCGCAGCCACCGCCGTAGCCCCACCAGACCGCAGGGACTGGGTCCCATACAGCTGCCTCAGAGCATCGGGGTCCAAGCCAGAAGCCTCACCCAGCATCCTGAACAGGTACCTCCTCAGCTGAGGATAGTCCAGCCTCTTCCCCGTCAGGCAGTCAGCCGACGGGTCCCGCTGAAACCGCCTGCCATCAATCTGCTGAAACAGGGGCTCGTCGGGCTGCACTCCCCGTGCAATCTGAGTGTCAACCCACCTCTGACTGACCTCCACTGGGCACAAAGGCTGCCCCTCCGCCGCCCGGGCAACCTCCACCAGCTGACCATACCTGTACTTGTCCGTCTTCCGCTTCTCGAGGAAGGTGGTCATGTGGGTCTCACAGAACTTCATATCCCGCAGTCTCACCTTCTCCGCACAGTCATACCGCCAGAAGCCTGTCCACATGTCCAAACCCAGTGTAGCAAACATCTGCCGAGTGACACCTCCCAGCATCAACCAGCAACGAGCACCACTCTGCACAAATGCAAACTCCAGCGGCTCCTTCCTGTTGAGCCGCCTGTCCCCCAGCCTCCTGTGAGCTGCCTCCCGCACCGCGGCCACCAGCCGATGAGAGGTGGGGTTCCGGTCTGCCGGGACCAGAGCCAAATCATGAGCAGTGAAAACCATAGCCGAAGCGGTCTTCACCACAGAGAAGGTCCTGGCCGCATTGGCTATGTACTGCAAGTACATAGCCACCGTGACCGGGTCAGCAGGAACAGGCACCCTAGGTGGGTCACGGTCCTGACAGAAAGCCTGGTACCGTACGAACACCCGAGAGTAGCCCCGCATGGTGCTAGCCTCACGGGTGCCAGACACCGCCAACAGCATGTCTGCCCGCAGCTGCATCTCCAGCGGGTCCGTCACGGAGAACTGCAGCCCAGCCCACTGCTCCCCAGTGCCTATGATGCCTGCATGAAAGGCAGCCCCCATCTCATACCCCTACCCCAGTCACAAGCCATGCAACCTCCCAAGGTACAGCGGGGACCAGGGCCCGCAGGCTCCCTCTCATCGAAGGAGACCCGCAAGAGGAGGACCCGAAAATCCGGCAGGCCCACCCCCCCCTCATTGGCCCTTCCGAGGCCAGGGAGGAAGGTGTCCGCAGAGGGCTGGAGCTCCGCCCACTGCACCACACAGTCTGCTAAGTGAACCCCGTCGGGACACAGCAAGACCCACCACGGCTGGAAAGTCCAGACCGGGGCCACAATGGAGGCTGCAGCCCTCTCAGCCTGCAGAAACAGCAGGAGCCTCCCGATCATCCGAAAAGGCGGGTTGCACCAGTTGACGTGCTCCCGCCAGTCCGTCTGACCGAAAGTGTCAACCCCCGACGTACCTGGACAGTGCCAAGCACTGTTGAAGGAGGGGGCACCTGCACTGTCAAAAACAAGACAATTCTTGTCAGTTGCAAACCTGTCCCGGGTGTGCCTCCACCCCCCGGCAATCCATGGGTCAGCCCACTGAAAGATTGCCGGGTTGACCATCCAGTCATCATGGTCTCTGATCTTGGACAGGGCATCTGCCCGGGCCTCAAACTCCCTGGGCATCCAAAGGGAGGACAAAACCACCCCGTGGTCAGCACAGAAATCATGCACCGCTAAAGCCAGCTCCTGAAGCTCCTGATGCCTGCTGCCAGACTCAATGACAAAATGCACAGCCTGGTTGTCACAAATGACAAGCACCCTCTTCCCTCTCAGCCTGCCAGCCACATCAAATGCTCGGAGAGAGTCAAAAATGCCCCTGAGCTCCCTGAGAGTGGATGACTTCAGTCTATCCGACATGGTCAGATAACTGTGGCCAAGCAGCTCAGGTCCCCCAAAGGACTGCTCCAGCCAGGAACCCCATGCCACCTCAGAGGTGTCCGCATGGACTGTCTCCAGCTGAAGCCCCGCCCCCCTGGGCTCCCAAATGCCTCTCTGATGCCTACGAAAGCCGTCTGTCAGCCAAAACTCTAGCTCTGTCCGAAGAGCATCAGTACCCGGGACATGAGAAGCCCACGAGCCCCAAGTCAGGGTGTCGGCTATGAGTACTGCAGCCGCCCTAGCATACAGTCTGGTGACACCCCCTAGTACAAACCACTGTGCATTAACTAAGCCTGCAAACTTAGCCACAAGTCTCAGAGGCAACCTATGAAATAGCCTCAACAAGTCTGACACACAAGCACGGATCTTGCCCAGAGCCTTCTCAGGCACGAACAAGACCCCCCCCTCCAGGTCTATGCCTATGCCAATATGCACAAGGGCCCGTGTGAAAAACAGCTGAGACTTGGACTCAGACACGAGCCAGCCTGCCTCCCGCACGTCCCGCATAATACGGGACAACACAGCCAAAGCCGAGGGGTCCGTGAGGGTAGGAGCCCTCACAGCAAAAGCAAAGTCGTCCACGTAGGGGTGGACACGGAACCCGAGACCCCGCCACTTACCTACGAGCTCCTTGTTGATCTTCGTAAACACCCAGCAAGCTGGGGCTAGACCAAAAGGCAACACACAAAACTCAAAGAATCTACCCTGCCACTCAACAGCAACATAGGTACGAGACATCTCGTGGAGGTCTACGTGGTAGTACCCTGACTTATAGTCAAAGTAAAACAACCCGTCATCCCTCCTAAGCAAGTCAACAAAAGGCTGAAGGTGTTCATACTTGAACTTAGGAAAGATTAGAAAGGCATTGAGCCACTTACCGTTGAAGATCAGCCGTAATTTATCCCGAGAGTCGTCCACCATTAAAGGCAGGACAACCCGCGGCTTGCTGGGCACCTCTCTCAAGGCGCCCATAAGCACACACTCCTGCACAGCGTCAGTAACAAAGGCGGTATGCCTAACAGCAGACACGTGGTTAGGCAAGTGCACTCGGGGCGGAGCCCTGCCATCCTTAAACTTCAAGTTAAATCCTCTCTCAATCCAAGACATCGCGTAGGAAGAGCGGACAAAGGTCCGCCAAAAGGAGGCTCGTTCCCTAAGTCTTCCCGCAACACGGGGCACAGGAACGCCCTGTTCACACAAGGGTATGGCCTCGACAATCTCTTCCTCAGACAATTCAGAACCTGGAACACAAGGAAACAACAGCCCGCGGGCCAAAAGTTCATTACAAATTTAGGGTTTCGTCCCCAAGAAGTTACATTTAAGTTGGGCATTCCACCTGAACTGCCAAGCATTCCGCGCTAAGCTGAAAGTACTAGCCTTCGTGGCTCTACATTCGTTACAATTCAACGGTCCGAGCCTCTGCCACGGCCTCTGCCGGCTGGGCGCGGCTGCGAGCATTGGTTTTGGTGGTGCCCCCATTCGTTACAATTCCAGCATTGGAGCTGGCTGCCACGCCCTGCCTGAACAGGCGGCGGTGGCGGAGGTGCTCCAGGAGCAGTCGGACGAGAAACAGAAAAGGCACCCCTGCCTAGGCCCTTGGTTCGCCCCTTGGCAGCCGCAGCTTGGGCAGCGTGAATCTTCTCTGCTTTGACCTCTTTTTCAGCTTTACGCATTAGCTTTTCGTCCTCTTCATCCTCAGCATACGATTTTCGCTCTAACTTCTCACAGATTTTCCAGCCCACTTCAGGGCCCTTGTCCGAAACCAGCGCCAAGATCTTAGCGCGCGCTTTGGCGCGCGCAATACCCTTCTCCGCAGTTTCAGACAGGAATTCCAAAGCAAGAGTGACGTTTTCAGGTAGCTCCACACCTTCCAATTCCTTCTTGGCATCTTTAAGCGCCAACCGTGACGCTGAGGGTG
>LGRX02012898.1:0-13426 GCA_001247695.2 Cymbomonas tetramitiformis
GACGTCACTCGTTCTCAATCCCCCGACGTCACTCGTTCTCGCCGTGCGCACATCACAACCTCGGCAAATGCAAGCCCTTTTGATCTCGTTGTCCTGACGTTCTGTGAACCCCTCGCATGGACTTTGGGCCGTTGGATGTGTCTGTCAAATGAATGCCAGTGCGATGGAGAAACCGAAACCGACACCCTCGAGTGAGAAGGGGGGCAGCGCTCAGAGCAAGTGGCGCTCGGCTTGCTGAGAGCGCTGCCCATGGGTTCGATGGGGGCATATGCACGCACGCGCAGGGCTGGTGCAAGGCCTGGTGATTGGCGCAGCAGGCAGCCCAGGGCTCGGGGTGGTGTGGCCCCTCGGGGCGGCCCTGGGGATCATCGCGAGGCTCACGCTGGGCTCAGCCTCTGCTGCGAGGCCCCTTCCCCTCTCTCCGCGTCCCGCCGACGCCCAGCCGGAATGCTCGTCCTCAGGTGCAGACATCCCGACCATGTGCATAGCCACCTCTATCCGAACCAACCCGCTCCAAGATCCACGTCAGTCCCCCCTCCGGCCTCGAACAGCATTCGGTTGTGTCACCATCATCCCACGGCAGTCCCCCCCCTCCCGGCCTCAAACAGCATTGAGCTGTCCGTCATCACATCAGTCCCCCTCCGACCTCGAACAGCATTTGGTTTATCATCCACGTCAGTCCCCCCTCCGGCCTCGAACATCATTCGGCTGTCCGTCATCCGCACGAGTATTCTGTCCACGCACCCATTGCAATGCACAGCACGATGCGACTGGCAGAGCCGGTGGGAAGCGTGGTTGCCGAGGGACTCGGGCGCCCTGTGCACCCCGGGTGCTGTGAACATTCATCTGAAACCCGGCCTCGAAGCTGGCATCGTGGGTGATGGCTGCGGTATGCCCTGCACTGGCGGCAGGAAGCGGGGAGATCTGGCGAGACTGCCGGTACTGGTGCGGGGAGACGGTGTGGCTGGTGGCCGGTGCCCTCCCGCGCCAGGATGCCCGCAGAGCAAGAGGTGAAGGTGCCCTCCCGCGCCAGGATGCCCGCGGAGCAAGAGGTGAAGGTGCTCTCCCGCGGCCAGGATGCCCGCGGAGCAAGAGGTGAAGGTGCGCTCCCGCGCCAGGATGCCCGCGGAGCAAGAGGTGAAGGTGCTCTCCCGCGCCAGGATGCCCGCGGAGCAAGAGGTGAAGGTGCGCTCCCGCGCCAGGATGCCCGCGGAGCAAGAGGTGAAGGTGCGCTCCCGCGCCAGGATGCCCGCGGAGCAAGGGGTGAAGGTGCCCTCCTGCGCCAGGATGCCCGCAGAGCAAGGGGTGAAGGTGCGCTCCCGCGCCAGGATGCCCGCGGAGCAAGGGGCGAAGGTGCCCTCCCGCGCCAGGATGCAGATATGCAGGGCCACTCAGCATTCACACGCTGGGTGAGGGCTGCGAGCTCTCGTGCAAGCGCATGGCGGTGAAACCAGAGCTGGCGAAGGAAGCGCAGCACCTCGCCCCTGGAGTGCGCAGCCGATGCAGAATTATTAGATGGAGGATGGCGCCTTGCGTGAGGCTCGTGTGAGAGGGGGGGGGAGGGGCTTGGCTTGATGGCTGCATGTGGAATCTGGGCCGGGTTGGTGTTTTCGATTGTTGCTCGAAATCGTCCGAACATAATGTCCTCGCCCTGGAGGCCGCGCTCTTCGAGTGGCTTTGCGTCGACGGCCGGAGCTGTTACGCGGGCTCGGCTCTGTGGGCTTGCAGATGGCAGGCCGGAGGGAAGAAGGCAGGAGGCGGGTGCAGGCGGGGGCCACTGTGGAGCCGCCGGGATGCGCGTCACGAGCCTCGAGTGGCACGCCTCGGTGGCGGGCAACCGTGAGCTGGTGGCGCGCTTTCGCGGCGAGACGCCGGTGCGATGCATCCACGTGGACGATGGGGTGCGCTTGATCCAAAGGTGTGCCAGGCGGATCACGCGCCGCCTTGAATTATCTATGTATGAGCGATGAAGAAAAAAAACCTACGCTCTCTGTCGAGGCGTGTGGAGAGTTTCAGTCTCCCCTCGACTTCCGTTTTTCGTTTTTTGCTGATTGCTTCCCTTGTCTTTTGTTTGTGTCTCTGTGCGGGGTCCCGGCTCTTCCGCGTGTCGTAAAAATTGCATGTGCAAAGCTCGTGGCGTCATATATTTTCTCCAGCGGCGCGTTTGTTTCGCGTTTGTTCAGTCCTAGCTGCATTAGTATTTTTCTGTTGTGTTCGTACATGGTTCCCGTTCTACCTATGACTATCACATATAGCTTTGTGTTTATTCCTTTCCTTCTTATTAGCTTTGTGAGTGGTCCGTATTTTCCCCATTTCTTTAGTACTGTAACGCTCTTTTCCAGTTTTCATCGTCTTAGGGTGTTACCTCTCTGAGGGTGTTACCTCTCTGAGGTGCAGTTTCGTCATCTTCTTGAGTGCTTCCTCTTTTGATGCAGTCCTCTGCTGCATGCTATGTTCCCTCTATGAGAGCGCTCTATAAGCAATGAGGACTAGTCACGAATCGAGTCAGTGGCCTCAGTCAGCCGCTTGGTATCTGTTGGGCAATGCCTTTAGCACGCATTCGGACGGCCTGTTTTGCCACCTGGACCGGCGGCGAGGCCCAGACTCATATTTGTCAATCAAAGGAGATATGAGTGCATGGGTGTATGGGTATAAGGGTACGCTATCGAAGCAACTGTACTATTTCAGAGTGCTTGACGGCCGTGCGACTCAAACGAGCGGTGTATCACGGCAAGGCACCTCGCACGGTGGTGCAGGTGCTCGCAATGGGGGAGCCAGGCTCCCGAGGTGATGTACCCGGCTACAGGGGTGGTGCTGGTCCCGGAGGCGGGCTTCGCGCTCATCGCTGGGCAGGGCCTCGGGGTTGGCGTCGTTGGAGGAAGCGTGGAGGTGAGCCCGGTTGCCACTGCCGTTCGATGCTTTCTGGATGGCTTAATCGCCGTTCGATGCTTTCTGTATGGTTTAATCACGGCGCTGTCGCTGCACCGGTAGCGCAGCTTCAACACGTTAGCAAGAGGAGGGTTTCCGAGGGGAGACCCGACTCGTGCCATTTGAAGTATGGTGCCACCTGGCCAGTCAGCCGAGCGCCTGGCAGGATCATGAAAAAGGTGGCAGACCTCAGGAAGGGGAATCGTGCGCAAGTGGTGCAGCACGTGGCGTTGACTGAGGCCGGTGGATGTGAATGCACATACCCGGATGCACGGCTTTGCTTTCGCAGTTTGAATGAACAAGTTGAGCGAGGGAGCGCCGCACACGCCGTGAGCATGCGTGCCGCCACCAGTCGAGCTAGACAGCGCTGCAGCGCCTAGGAGCGTAGCTATCACCGCATGACACATCCGTGCCAAGACATGTCAGCAGGACTGCTCCTTGATCGCGCTTGCAGGTCACTTTGCGAGCATTCATATTATGTGAATGTGTCCCTCAAAGTACTCTGCCGTTCAATGCACCCTCTCTGTGCGCGTCACGCTCTCTGTGCGCGTCACGCTCTTGGTGCGCGCCACCCTCTCTGTGCGCATCACCCTCTCGGTGCGCGCCACGCTCTTGGTGCGCGTCACGCTCTTGGTGCGCGTCACTGGTGTGCACGAGGTACAAGAGTCCTTGTACCTCAAGCCCTGCGTGCCACAGATGCATGCTGTCCAGCTGTCAAGATGCGCCGCATGGACATGAATATGTCTCTCGAGCTGTGCGGCTTCCTCGGCGAATCGCTTTCTTTCCCCGGCGTCCGCATGCCGCGCTCAAGCGCTCGGGCGGTGCGGCGGGGCGCGCAGGTCATGTTGCACCGCCGCTTGCTCCAGGCTCGCCACCGCCCAAACCCCAACCTGTAGCTCGACCTTCCATCCAATTCGGCACCAGTGCATCCGTCACCATCTCTCTTCCGCGCATCGCCCTGCTTCCCCCCCTTCTCCCCTCCGAACCCTCAGATCCTGCTGGGAATCCCTCCTATGGGATTCCAATCTCCATCTGCAAAGCATCCGGGATCCCTCTGCGATTGCCCAACGACCTTGGCCGATGCATGCTTGCAATCTACCTGCAACCTGATGGGGGGGGCGCCACCTGAAAGAGGCCGCACTCTGCGACGCGCAGCGGGGTGGATCTCTGGGTGAGGCCCAGCGAGGTGTGGCCGGGCTGAGGTGCGCAGGACGACGGCCGTGGCTTGGGTAAAGCTCACCCATTGAACGATCCAAGGCCGGCAACCATCCGGATGCTTCTTGTGCTTTTACCATCAGCGGCTGAGGCGCCAGAGGCCGCCCACCACCTCCTGGCTCTGCGCGTGCTGGCAAAGTGCTTTCAGGAGCCGCCTGTGCTGCTCGACCTCGACGCGCCCGTTCCATTCTACGACTATGACAAGCCGCAAGCACCGCCGTCTGAGGTGCGTGCTAAACGATGACAAGCCTCCAGCGCCGCCCTCGGGTGTGCACGCGGCGATAATTGAACTTCGGCGATTTTAATTGCCCTTGACCGGTGACGGACGGCATAGCTCTGACTTTTTTTTAGTAGTGCGGACGCTAAATATGCGGACTTTGCTCTCAAACTTGAACGCACTGACGAGTGTCGCCACGCAAATCTCGTTGGGAACGCTCCGATCGTGATGGAGAGACGAGCTTGTCCAGCACTGTCTCAAACCAGGTGGTGTGCTCTTTTGCTGCACCGGCACATGGCACAGCTGTGGTCCTGAGCAGAATCAGGCGCCCTGATATCCAGCTCAATTCAATGTCGAGTGGCACAGGCGAGGTCCATGATGTAAATGAGTTTTACCGCTCAGGTTCAAAGACATGGATGGTGTGGTCAAGTGCAGAGGTCGCGAGTGAGAGCAGAGACAGTGGGGAACACTGTGCTGCACGGAGGTTGCATGAAGCCCTGGGTGCATCCCATGCAGGAGCCTCTCCCGATGGAGGTCCGTGGTTGCCCCACCCACCAGCTTGACATTCCCAACTTACTCATTTTTTATTGAGATTACGGTGGACTAATTGCTCACTCGGCGGTGGTGGCGAGCATTGAGTGCAGCTGTATCCGTTAAGCATGACAGCGACAGACATCCAAGAAGTGTCCACCTCCTCGGCGAGTATGATCCTGCGGATGCAAAACCTAAGTGCTCCCTCGGCACAATTGCGGTGTGTCTCCATACGCATGCTCTACCCTCCCGCGTGTTACGTATTGAGAGATATTGCATCGTTCGACATAAGACATATGACTGTAGAAACTGTATTAAAGACCCTATCTTAAATACACCTTATTATGTACAGTATACAATTAAAGAATGCATGTTTGAAATACATAGTTAACTTGATCAGTATTTTTCAGATACACGAACTACAATAATTCCCTATCATACATAAAAGTAAAAACTTTAAAGTAAAAGATATAATAACAAATAATTGGGATTGATTTTAATAATACTTCGAAAGGTATTTACTTATTAACCCCTAAGATAGGGAATTATTGTAGTTTGTGTATCTGAAAAATATTGGTCAAGTTAACTATGTATTTCAAAGATGCATTCTTTAATTGTATACTGTACATAATAAGGTGTATTTAAGATAGGGTCTTTAATACAGTTTCTACGGTCATATGTCTTAAACCGAATAATGCAATATCTCTCAGTAAGTAACACGTGATTTGTGCATGTTTTAAATTTGTCTGGGAAAGCGCAACTAAAGGCTTTTGGATGTACATTGTTACGAGGTTGTGAACAGTCATTTGGGTAACGAAATCACTGCGTGAATTTACCAAGTGATTGCCTGTAACTTTGCACAAAGCTTGGGACAGTGAGCATGTGAGAAAGCAGTGCCTTCCCCTAAGGGCACAGAGCTGAGCAACAGTAAGTGTGCCTTACACAGTGAGTAGGATAAGGGGTGAGTCGGCGAGGTAGTTTAGAGAGAGGAACGTCGCGCCCTCATGTTGTAACATATGTACTAGTGAGTGGCTGCGGTATCTCAACAAGGTAAAGGCAAGTAAAGGCACAATAGCTTGACGTGATATCCAGAAAGGGAAGATGGTTGAGTGTATGTTTACTTGTTGGGGGCACTTTGCATGCAGGAGCTATGTGATACAGTCCGCAAATATCGGAATCTGGAGAGGATCAGATTTGAGCGCGTTCACCATCCGTGACATGCAATCTGCAGTATTGCAATTTTTTAAATGATCAAAATGGGGAAACATGGTGTGGAAGGAAGTTGTGCATCGTTTTGCTTTCAAGGAAGTTGCATGTGATTTATATGTCGAAGGAATGATGCAAAATTTTGTGTGTCAGAAACCCTTATAAAATCACTCCCTCGGCTGACCTTTATGTGGCACTGGTTTGAGATCGTTATGCGATCCAACATTTTGCGACTCACCGTTATGGCGTACCATATAGTATCAACCTATCTATCAATACGGTGCCGCATGCTCACGGTGCGCTATTGAAATGATAAGGTCAAATGAAATCATACCATGCATAATTATGTTTACGTCGAGCACGATCCCATGAGCGGTATCTCAAAAGGAAAGTCAATAAACCATAGGTAAAGACCAGGACCCGATGCACAGTAAATTATGATAATATACGGCAAGGTAATTTGCAGGTTGTCACATTAGGAGTCACAGCCTGGTTACTTTCACCCGAAACTAATTTCTACTAGTAGCCCGATTAATTCAACACGTCATTCAACGGGTCCATTCGAGCCGCAACAGTCGATGGCCTGGCTCTCGTCAGGATTTTTGAATATCGCAATGAGCAATCAGAGACGGACTCCAGCATTCAAAACACGCGATGTGTACGTGCCATGTTTTGTACACACACGCGAGCGCACGCACACACACGCGCACCCGCACACACACGCACACTGAATGACACGAGATCAGCCGACAAAAGCCAGCCCACCATCATCCCAACGGATGTGAGAAGCAAATCAGGAGCAGGGCGGGGCCGTGACAAGATGCCACCAACTCATACTTATTCCCAACCCAGATGCAAAACAGCATGGAAAGATGATGCGATCGATGTGACCGATCATCGCCCAACACTTGTTGGTCCCAGGGTTACGGAGTAAGCGGACCCTGCTGGCATGCCCCCCCAGTGGCTCACGGTCGATGGATGGGACCCGTTGGTCCATGGTTAGTTATGCCATGAATGCAGTCATACCACACAGCATGGACACCCCATGTTAAAAATAAATAAAAAACATGCGGGCACCTAAGTACTCCCCACAATCATCAAGGGAAAACACAGAAGGTGAACTTCACCACCCTGTGAGTGATATGTATGGCAGCTCTTCAACGTGGCTCTCGCTGAAGTCTTCGGCGTACTCCCGCGTTGTAGTCCGCGATATATGCTCCAGCACCGCGCTTACGTCCTCGATGTTCTTGCTCAAGTGCAACTCGCAGAACAGGCGGTGTAACAGCGCGCGAGGCACTGCATGCGCCGCTTGAGCGGATCCCACTCCGGGTACGTTAGACGCACTGTTCCCAGCTTGAGAAGTGTTCGCATGTTTCTTGAGAGTAGCCTTAGCAGGACAGGGCGTGGTTCTAGTGCATTGCAGCAGGGGCACGCTTGTCGGTGCGTTCGTCCAGATATGCGCAGGCTTCATGTACGGGGCTCCATAGCGGCAGTGCATGGTCAGGTGTGGTTCTGGAAGGCCTCGCATCACCGGTCACGTGTGCATCAGTCCGCGGGTAGCGTCGCCTGCTGGATTCTCGATGGAGTAGTAGGCTGGGTCGTAGAAGTCAACGATCTCCCTGGTACGTTGCACTTGCCGGTCTGCAGTCTTAATGTCGGACTCTCCGGTGGTCTTGGCTTTGCTGTACTCGGTGCATGGGGGGCTGGCCCAGATCACGTCGAAGTAGTGCCGGGGACATTGTCGGTAATCCCGTGTATTCAGGATGTCTGCTGCGTGCAACGGGTCCCACTTACGAAGTATATCCACCGTCACCACCTCACTTCCCCAAAACAGTTTGCGCGTCGGCTTTGGATCGCATTTCCTCTCATCCCTCCACGCCGTCCAATTAGAAGATTTTGGGACGTGCGCGGGAATCGCGCCTGACGGAGAACAAATACAGCACAAACACATGTAGCACGTGTAGCACCAAGCAGCTAGCGCGTTGGGACAACGCGTCACATTAGTCGTTACTCTCATCTGCAATTGACAATGGCGACGCAGTGCTCAGGTAGCAGCGCTCGTATGCAAATATCGTTATTCAGCGGTCTGAAGCGATACTTGAGTCGATGAGTCGTAAGAGTGCTGTGACTGCTGACTGAGTGCCAAGTACTCGTAACCTGCAGTAATTATGCTATAGACTTATGTTGCCTTCGGCTCACCACAGAAATCGCTTCGTACCAAATCGTAGGAGGTAAGAAACCTTATTCGGAAGATTTGCCAACTTATTCGCACCTCATTTGCATTATTATCATGCACTTAATCCCAGACCATAGAGCCTAAGTAGACATGCACCTTAATCTTCCCCTGTGATATACGAAATTCTCCAACATTTAAGGTGCAATTATGATATACAAAAAAATGGCAGTGCTGTCGTCTTGGATTTTTTTTTTTACAAATGTCGATTATTTTAAGCGGGCGGGCGACAAGTTATGTGTAAATAGCAACCCTTGAGTGAGACGCACAATTCTATTCAACACCTCATTTGCAACCTGGCCGTCAAAACCGATTATGCATAATAAAACTGTCCTACAAAACGCAAACATAGAACAGGAAACACAGACTGAGAGTTCCTTAAGTTCCAACGACTTGGACGAACCCTTGATACCGAAGTGCTCGCTGTATCGGCGATCACACGTTCTGATATACTGAACGGCATGCGATCGGCCAGCAAAAGCCAACCCACCATCATCCCAGTGGATGTGAGAAGCAAATCAAGAGCAGGGCGGGGCCGTGACAAGATACCACAAACGCATACATATTCCCAACCCAAATGCAAAGCAGCATGGAAAGATGATACGATGTGACCGATCGTCGCCAAACAATTGTTGGTCTCTGGGTTACGGAGTAAGCGGACCCTGCTGGCATGCCCCCCAGTGGCTCCCGGTCGATGGATGGCACCTGTTGGTCCATGGTTATGTCATGAATGCAGTCACACCACACAGCATGGACACCCCATGTCAAAAAAGGAAACATGCGGGCACCTAAGTGCTCCTCACAAAATTCACGTTCTGATATACATACATGTTCCTGTATATGTCCCTGAGGATCATGCACACGAATCAACAAGTTTGATCTGTGAAAGTCAGAACATGATCTGAATGTATCAATGGTCAACAAAGATACGTTGCAGGGTCCATTCCTGCAAGCTTTAGACTTACCTACGTATGCCTACAGACTGCGTATACTTACTGAGTTCAGCTATACGAATACCGACCTTTGCTGTAAGCATTTCGAAACAAATCTTAAGTTTAAGCAGGTAAACCATATTTTCACTAAATGCGTGTCAACCTCTAACGTGCAATAAAGGAGGCAGCCCAGCCCTTGCCACTTTCTACGGAGAAGAAAGCCAAAGTGTAATGTCCGCATAACTGTAGACCACGGAACATTTCACAATCCAACAGTGAGAGGCTTGTATGTGCTCAGGAACGTATCCTTAGGGATGGTCCTTGTGATCAGTGTTTGTCCCCGGAACACTTTGTTGGTGTTTTTCCAGATCCATCTGCAGCACACCCAGAGCAACGTTGATGCAAGACAAAGACAACGAGCACGAGGATTAAATTGACTGGTGAAATTCATATGCACTAGCCCCCTTCAAAAAACCAATTCTCGTCTCTTGTGTAAAGAGGGGCTGGACCAATGCAACGCGAGCCTCAGAGGGTTTAAGAGGCCAAAACAACAGCAGGCTGAACTCCTCTCAACGTGAGGATACAAAATGTGGGCACCTGTTGTCATGGGTGGCGCTGCGACCATCAGTGCCAAAAAAGGTGGTTACGGCAGGGATCACGTCGGAAACCAAGTAGTCCTCAGAGCCAAACTCAACAGGGCCGGAAGCTTGAAATGTCTCCTCACGGAAAAGCGGCCCTCCAAAATAGCTTACGCCTGCAGCAATGCAATACGCACATACCATCAGCTACACGGAGCGAAAGCTTCTTCTGGGCAGATGCAAAATCCCTTCACAAGTGCTAACTGTGCAGAGGCATAAAGCCTTACACCGCAGTGCTGCATCGGATCAAACATTGACGCGGATTTCCCGCACCTTTCCACATTATCGCATACTGCAAAAGTTGGGCTGGTCCCTGAGTGAGCTGTGGGCTCAAAGCGCGGGACTGAGCGAAGTGAACGGCTATTATGCTGGGGTGGGCATTGCGACTTCAGTTGAGGCCACTGAAGGTGAAGTGACTAGCCAGCATATTTCAAATCGGTGTTAGCTTTAAACAGAGCGGGTGTACCGGAGCGAGCGAGCGAGCAAACACAGACCGGAGGATGTGAACACCAATAGAAAGGTTTTCACCTGCCGCAGCCAGCAGGTGCTTTAACAAATCGATTGACAGATGGAAGGCCACAACGGTGCCCGTCGGGATCGCAAGTCTCCACACGCCACCCTTTCCTTCCTCAGCCGCTTTGGCAGCAAGTTTCACTTGAAGTTCAGCCCAGTTTTCAGGGGTTTTGTGAGCAAACAGGTCGGAGGTCTCCTCATCCACCTGCAGCAACCAGTACAGAGAGCCCGCAATCACAGGCTTGGCTTCCATCTGCGATGAGACGCTCCGGACATGCGATAAACGCATACTCTAAAATTTGTTCGAAAAGCTGGCAAGTACCTGTTGGCATAGGGCCTGAAGCTCCGCCTTGTTTCCGCTCGTGAAGACCTCCGGCAAAAGCACCACTTCCCCCTTTCTTGGCGGATTGTATGCTTGGCGAATATTACTCAGCCGCATTCCCCACATCTCCATGGCGGGCGTGCAAATGTTGCACACTGTAAACTTGTCCTTATCGTTCGCAACCATTCCCGAAGTAAAAGGACTGCCCGCCACACATCCAAAGTTTAAGTCTGTGATGAAGGCAGCAGTGAGCAGTGCGAGGTCTCTTTTGGAAAGGGTTTTCAGCCTATCTCGTGAAACAATGCACACCACGTCACAAGTGTGGAACAGTGCACACCACGTCACAAGTGTGGAACAGTGCACACCACGTCACAAGTGTGGAACGATTGCACACCACGTCACAAGTGTGGAGACGATTGCACACCACGTCACAAGTGTGAGCACAGGTGCACACCACGTCACAGGGTGGGCAGTGCACCCACGTCACAAGTGTGGAACGATTACACCACGTCACAAGTGTGGAACGATTGCACACCACGTCACAAGTGTGGAACGGTGCACACCACGTCACAAGTGTGGAACAGTGCACACCACGTCACAAGTGTGGAACGATTGCACACCACGTCACAAGTGTGAAACAATGCACACCACGTCACAAGTGTGGAACAGTGCACACCACGTCACAAGTGTGGAACAGTGCACACCACGTCACAAGTGTGGAACAGTGCACACCACGTCACAAGTGTGGAACGTTGGGGTCTTGTCACAGAGTTCTACATATGGACAGGAAGAGCATTGAAGTCAAAGCTTCAGCTGGAACACAGCTAGAGCTAGAGTCTATAATAATGAAATAAAGTAGCTCCGAAGTCGAAGGCCGCATGAAGGCAAACGTCAAAAATCGTGCCTCGGGAAAAGATCTGCAGCCTTCTGAAGGCGCCAAGTACTCTAGCCAAAGCTTAAGGCATGGAAAAAGGATACCTCCTGTCCTGTTTGGAAGGCTGAAGCTCGTAGCCAAGGGATGCCCAAGGTTGAGGCAGGAGGCGCTCAAGGCTGAGCTCGTGGCATGGTAAGAGGAGCAAGAGAACAGCACCTGCTTCCTGGCGGACAAAGTACAGCCACCGGTGCAAATTTCCGCCACACCACCTGATTGGTCTGGTACTCTCTCTCCAGAAGCGGACGGAAGAGGTACGCGAAGGTGTCGTAGCGGAAAGGATGTTCCTTGGTGCCCACAAACTGGCCAACGCTGCACTGCCCAGAACTCTGCTCGAAGGCTTGAGATGGAAATCGCGGGGGAAGGGTGCGACCTTCGTTCAAGCGGGTCACCAGGTATCTAGCTTTCACGAACTGATCCATATTCATAAACTTGCCGCCGTTCGGGACAGTCAGATGCCACACTGCTTCTACTTCCACTGCAGACACAAGGGTTTGTCCGGTAAGGCAGAGATGCAGCAGGTGCACAAGTGCGAGCAATGATCCTCTGATACGATGAGTTAGGTACGCAGGGCTCCTCAAACAAAGCAGGAGTATAACGAGCAAAGAGAAGAAAGCTGAGGCGTTGGAGGTGAGGCTTCGTGGAGTGGCGCGAAGAAGCAACAGGAACCAATAGGACTCCAGATGACTTTTCCCGACCGAAGGTGCATGCCTCAAACAAAACCATTGGTTCCCGAAGCAGCACAAAAAATACAGGGCACCGCTTCTGAAGCGGATGATTCACGGTGGCGGCGGGTTTAAAGGAGCCTGGGTACGTTAGCACAGACCGCACTAACCGTGGGATAACATTTGGTTTATTAGAGACACATCTCACTATCGAAGTAAACAAAAAAGAAGACCAGATGCTGTCCTTTCTCCCCTCTGGTGACTGGAGGAAGCCTCGCAACGGAAGCACGGAAAATGCTCACCCAAAGAGCTGTGCTACAGTGCACACAACAGGGAAGCTCGCCGACTCACCAGGAGGCACCCCAACAGTTCGCTCCATATAGCTCTTGAACATATCCATGCGCAAGTGCCCGTCCGGAGGTTGCCCGAACACGGACCACAATAGTTTGTACTGTTGCATTTCCTCGCTGGTGCACTCTGGCCACCAATCCATGCTCAGAGCGGCCGGGGTGTCGGACTTCGTGGACTCTTCTGAAGACACGGCCGCCCCGTGCTGGGAGCCCTTCACCAAAGTGAGGTAGTTCTCGCAGAACTGGCCGATCTCCTTTCGCCATAAGGACCACTCCATGCTCGTCTGACACATCACAGCGAAGATCAAGATACTCACAGTTAACGAAAACGGCACAGCGGCAGCGGCGGTTCGCTTGCTTTTCTATCGCGCACTTCTATCGCACGAAAGGTGAGCACCAAAACAGGCCGGATGGCAAGTGAGGTGGAGAATCCTTCCACTTCGCAGCTAGCCTCGACTGCCTGATAGTAGACGTGTTCAAGGAAAGGGAGCCAATGCCAGAGCGGGACGCACTGGCAGTCGACGCAGAAGTAGTAAAACCTTGTTGTCAAGGTCACTGACCAGAACCTCGATCATGAACTCTTCCACCAGACCTTGGTCCCTGAGGGTCCCCGCGCAGCGACGCTTTGTGAGGGCACGCGTCATGCCTCCGCGAATGCGGAACAGGATAGCAGCTCAGGGGAGTAAGGGCTGCTTGAAGGACTGGCCTCCAGTTCGCAGCTCAGGTGAGTAAGGGCTGCTTGAAG
>LGRX02012898.1:15165-37533 GCA_001247695.2 Cymbomonas tetramitiformis
GCATACTTTCTGACGGCGTCGAATTCACTTCCTTGGAGCATTAATTTACAAAAACGCCTTGAGATCTGCTTGTTGGATCTGCTTGTAGAGAGCTGGACTCGGGGCTTCAGCAGATTATAGACTACAGGTATGTACACGCCTATAATGAGTGTCAAAGCAAGGGGTTTTGGGATGCACACCTGACGGCACAAGCTGTCAAGGTGAGCATGTTCGTGGAGATGAAGCCTTTGGGCTGCTGCAGGCCCCACGAAGTGACCGACTGGGACAAACCAGCGAAAAGCTTTGCGGCACTGTACTCGTCTGCGGGCCCGCAGTCAAACATCGCCATGCTCTCCTTGATGACGGTGTCACGGGGGAAAATAGCGCTACCGCTGTCACCGTTCAGCTTGAGGTTCCGACGCAACTCGGCCAGACTGATACCAGCGTCCTCGTCAGCGCCTAGCGAGACCATCTGCGAGGTGCCTTGCTGAGCCTTCATCGGCTGACGTCCTTGCATCACTTTGGTGATCTCTGCGGAAGAGGGCTGTCCGATGGCGTAACCCCAGGACTTTCAGATTAAAATGCGTTTGTATGTGTGGGTCTCTTTTCGCGAGATCTTCACACTAAGTTCTTGATTCAGGTATGAGACTAGTGCCGCAGAGCAGAGCAGGAGGAGCGTAGGATCCAAACGTGATCATAAATACCGGAAGTCTTGACAAAGAAGCGAAAAATAGGCAACAGCGGATGTTAAGAAACAGGAGGAGAAACTTATGGAGACTCGAGAGGGTGGCTCCTACCACAGCAGCGGCTTGAAACCAGGGATGCTTCGAAACCTCAGAAAGCGTAATGCGCTTCTCGGGCTCTCGCATAAACATTCTGTTTAGCAGATCAACTGCCTGGTCGGATAAGCTGCTGCGGATGGTTGGAAAGTTCAGCCAGAATTTATCATGGCGAGGGGGACACTCGTGCAGCCCCCCTTGGAAACCAGGTGGGGCAGGATCAAGTTCACTCAGAAGGTTTTGCCGGATGCCGTTAGTGGTCTGATAGCCGACAAAGGGCATACGCACAACTTTTTCGTATGCCGGACGCCCACCCCTCATAATCTGGTGTGTAACGACTTCGAGCTTATCGACAGAAACGAGCATCAGCAAGATAACGCCTAACGACCATACATCATATTGCCCTGGATCATACGCCTCTTGCATCGATTCCCCGCGAACCTCGGGGGGGCAGTATGCCTCAGTTCCCACAGACCAGTTGCGATCATCAGTCGGCATAGCTTTGGTCATTGCCCTTGGCATTTCTGTCGCTGAGGCCGGTGTGTAAGAGTTCATGCCTGCTCGGGAACAAATAAACAGCAAGTGAAATGTCGGAAAAACAAGAAACATAAAGACAAAGTGCTGACAGATTACACACCGAAATCAGTAATTTTCGCGTTGTAACTGTCGTCAAAGACGATGTTCTCCGGCTGCACGCGTTTCCACCGATTCCACCTCAGGGTTTGCTCCGAATACACACACTGCGAAAAAGCTTGTTACATACCTTCAAGTCACGATGATAAATTTCGCGAGCGTGCAAGAATAGAACGCCATTCATTATATGAGTAAAGAAATGGCGAGCGAGATGTTCGGGAAAGCTTTGAGGTTTTGGCTTTCCACTCTCACAGGACGCGAACAGGTAGTCAAACAGGTCTCCACCAGGACAGCTTTCGCATACTATAACTGTCAAGTTATTACGGATAGGTTCTGGCATTCCAGGTTTATGTGCGGCTGCAGCCTTTAAGACTGCTTTCATTTCCACGAGGTTTGGATGGAAAAGTTTCATGTTCAACATCGTTTCCACTTCATCAACCTCTCGTTGTAGGGTGTAATTTTGACTGTCTAGCACTTTGATGAAAACCTGAGAATTATTGCTGGTGTCCAAAGCAATGAACGGGCAACCGCAAGAGCCGCGAATGCTTTCCAGGCATCGCTGGAGCCTGTATCGGCTAGAGACAACGGTCCCGACTAAGTCAGACCAACGAACTGGAGCCTGGTATGCATACATCTTTCCTCAGTTTCAGGATATCTCACTCCGCCCACTATTATATGATGTGTTACGGCGAGTCGGAATACAGGGCGCGTTCTGTCGCATGGAACACACACATGTTCGTTCGATTGTTCGGTTGCTTAAGGCAGCACGGTGGAAGCTGGAGACCAAATCGTATGAACTTTTAAAACCAGTCTTTTTCTCTTTTACAGTTATCATGTAGTAGGATAAAAGTGATTTGAGCAGGCTGCCGGTAACACTGGGGCGGTTGCCCAGCTATTATCCTGCGGTTGATCCCAAAATCGCGTCATCCGTCATCCTGTTCGACATCGCATCGCATCGGCTCATCGCCTGCGGAACCGGACTTGGGTAGAGCCCTACAGAGCTACAGTGACACGAGTACGCTAGTACCGGACGGGAGTCTCTGTTCGACCGAAGCGATCGAGGTCCGATTATTCGAGGTTTGTTGCCGTTTTTCTATGGCAAAATCTCACAACCTCACATGATTTTCACCCTCTTTTCTGCGGTTTTAGGGCAGCAATCGCAGTTTGCATATTCATTCTCTCCAGAAGAAGATATATAATATAGATGCTAGCTGCGCATGCTCGGAGACGGCTGGGGATGGGCGCATTTAAAAGGTGAGAACGCCCTTTCGAAGTCTCGCACGCAATATCCGAGATGTGCTATGATGTATGTAGTTTTTGACGTTCCTAGGTTTACGAAGTTTCGTTTTGAAACGTTGTTGAAAACGTGAACTCCGCAGGTCTATAGATGGTAGTTGGATGATATATCAGACGGCTGAGGATGGGGCGCGTTTGAAAGGTGAGAGGCCTTGTCGAAGCCCCGCACTATTGTTGGCAATTTTGACGGTTTGTTAGTGCGTTACTTTCCGCAACTTAGATTCGCGAACACCCAACTTACCCATAACAATACAGTCATGAGGTAACAGATCTTTCTCTGAGAGCTCCGAAGAATGGGCCGGAATTCTGATGAAAGGAGTGATATATATATATATATATGGGATATATATCGCTGAAACACAGGAAACACAGGTGGTGATCCGGTCGGTCTAAAAACTGCATAAGATAAAATACTTAGGTGTTTTATCGACGAGAGCGGTGCGGAACGGTCGGAGCGGTGACAGATGACAAGATGACAGGCACTCAAGGCGAGGGGTGAAACAAGGAGAAGCAGGCCCCCATACAGTGGGGGGGAAATCGGCTTCCCCGTGACACCACCTCACCCCGAAGGTGTGAGTGGTCATCCCGAAGCAGGCACACCCTGAATCCTAACCCAATGTTACTAGAATGTTGAGGCCAAAGGGGCCTTTCTCAACCCAACTACAGTAGAAGCACATCCGTGCATGGGGTGCTGAAATCTGTATAGGCAGCCCTGACTGGGAGTCCCGGTCAGGCCCCTATGACAGATCCCTAGGACCAACACTGGACTGTTGACTGATCTGTAGGTTCGTACTGTGACACACGCTGTGTCACAGGTAGGCTAGACTCCGAGGCCGTCCGAGACCGTTCCGGGTATATCTAGCTTAGGGTTTATTTATCTTACACAGTTTATCCACACGAGTACGGGACTTTCTGATATCTAGTGTACTTGGATATTCCGGTAGGTCGTGGCCCCATCCACGTTTTCATTCCACTTGCTATCTTGGCCATGATTGGCTAAGCAGCCGCTTGAAGAGGTGGTGCGCACTTGCGCGTTTGGGTGCGACTAGGATTTGGACATGATTTTACGGTAGACGTATTTTGCGGCTTCGAGTCATGGGCACCGCGCGTTGCTTTTGCTTGGGATTGGCAATGTTCATTTGCGTTACTTTACCTGCCCTGATCACGCTGGTTTACGTATTTTGGGCTGGTGCTCCGGACACCTTCGACCACGCCGACATTTGCAAGTGCCCTTCGCTCTTTTCGCCGCTCCGCACGTTCTGCCGTTACGTCATCCCTCCATCTCCGCCACAACACCCAAACGTGCTACCGCGCATCATCTTTTCTCTGGCTTTCAGAAGAATGGCGACATCTACACGAGCTCGTAAACGCCTATTGAAGGACTCCGACTTGGACGCCTCTATACGGCTTATAGATGCGGTTCGGGACACCCCAACCGCTAGCACCCCGCCTGTGGTGCCCCCTAATCCTTCCAGCAACTCCGACGCCGCTGTCGCGTTGCGGAAGCATCTCGTTGACCAACACGCTGCGGTCGACGTGGTCTACAAGGGGAGACTACATCGGGCTTGGGCCAAGGGTATCCGCGAGGATATCCTTGGTTCCAAGAAACATCATTATCGTGGTACCGACGACACCGACCGCCTCTCCGAGTTGGTGGTGCAGCTTCGGACCGAGTTTGAGTCCGCTGGACTGGACTTGGCCCCCTTTGACCTCGACGACCCCACCTCTTTGGTTATCGAGAAGGTTAATGGACTACTCTATGACGTCTTGGCCCTCGTCGTGGAGCGCAACTCTGTGGCCGACACCTGGCTTCGGGGTACGGACTCTTCGGCTGACCGAGATGGACGTCGTGCCCTCATCGACATCATCAAGGGGAGCGTGCCGACAGTCCTTCGCGAGAGCCACCAGCAGGAGCATGCGGCGCTTCGTTATCCCGCAGGCGTTGACCCGCAGCCGATCTTGGCTCGTGAGCAACGTCTGGTGCGGGATAACCGCGCTCCTGACTGGCAGCCCACCGACGAGACCCGTAAGTTGTCCCTCTACAACCGCCTCGACCCCGTGTTCTACGCGGCGGTGAAGGTGCGGTACCCGCTTGCGGGTGACCTTAGCGGGGTCACTCTCCGCTCGCTCCAGGCGCTCGTCGTGGCCATCTTTCAGGCCTGGGCGCAGTCGGATGATGGGGCGGCAGTGCGTGAGAAGCAGACACTGGGGGCGGGCGGTAAGCCCTCCGCCCTTATCACGTCTTCTGAGTACGCGGTCCTTCTCGACGAAATCGCCGCCTTGAAGGCGCTTGTGCAGGGCAATCGTGCGGGCGCGGCTCAGCGACAGCAGCAGCCGCAGCCGCGCGGTAAGCAGCATCCGCGAGGCCATCGAGTGGGTGTGCACCCGGCACCGTCTGTGGGGTTCGACAGGGACAGCATGAAGGCCAAGCCCCTTTGCCACCGTTGCCGCAAGGCGGGCAAAGGGGACGCCTATCACGCGTACCGCGACTGCCCTCTTGGTGGGCGCCGGCATTCGTCGGCCACGGCAGCGGCCTTCTGCATTCCTATTGAGGAGGAGGATGCGGAGGGTCTTCACACCCTGGCACTTGTGCAGGTTTTCCAGGAGGCTGCGGATGATGGACCGGAGGCCTTCGCCCGTGCGGCTTCGGCTTATGGCCCCCCCGCTGTGCTTTCCGCGGGCGGGATTGGCGGCATCGACGTGTCGGCCTACGGATTCAGCGTACCGCCTCCGCCTTCTGGCGGGACCGACGACGAGGACATCTTGCGGCGGCTTGATGCCCTCACCTCTGAGGTTCAGGCCGCCCAAGAGCAGGTACATTACACTCACGCATCCTTTGTTCCTGGGAGTGCGGTTGAGGAGCATGCATCGGCTCTGGTGTGTGGCCCTGCCGCTGCGGCGGGGATCACACCGGAGGGGCAGGTTCCGGCAGGTGGTGCGGCGGCATCGGCATCCGCCGTGCCGGCCCCTGCTATGCCTGTTTCGCAGGTAGAGGATGTACAGCCCGCGCCAGCTCAATCGGCGCGGGTGACCACCACGGAGGCGACGCACGGTGAGTTCGGAGGCTTCGTGCAGACGGTGAATCACGCCGCTGTCCACCCGTCTGACCTGACAGGCTACGACACCGACGACTACGAGGACTTTGCCGACGGCAGCTTCCGGCTGAAGCCGCGGGGCTCGCCTCCGTCGGCCAATCATGTTTCCGGGCCACCCGTGGGCGAGCAGAGGACCTACGGTTGTGGGAAGCCACCCTGGGGCTTCCCTGCCACGGTTGGTCCGTGGGGCATTCCTTTCCTCCTTTCCCTCGTTCTTTGCATCTCGATCATGGGAGTGGCAGCCGTGCCCGACGCTCGGTCGGCTACGGAGATGCCTTCGCCTAGTGGTGATCTCGATTGGGAGGCTCCGTCATTTTTCTCTACGAATGATTTTCTTGATCCGGTGATGACGGCTCAGGGTCTCCTATTGCCTGACGATGTGCCACAGCTTCAGCCGCCCGAGCCTCCTGACACTTTGAGCTTTTTAGCATTTCAGGATTTGGCTCAAGCGGATTTGGGTATTGACATGGCATTCTACTACGGCATGGCCTTACATGAGAGCGGTCCTCTTGATGCGGGGCACTATTATGGAGCTGGTTACTTTACTTCCTACTATGGGATGGACTTCCGTGAGGCCACCGCTGACTACTTTGGTACTGTCGATTGACTTCTTGCTCACTCTGGAGGCACACCAACATGGTGGTGTGCAGAACTCCTGTGACCTCAAAGACTTCTTCAATCTGGTTTATGTTTTGCTTTGACACCTTTATAATCTTCAAACTGACTTGCTAGCACGGTTCTTTTCACTTGTTTAGCGGTGCCTTAATTGCCCGTATGCTTTTGTTCACGTGCTACCTAGAGGTTTCCAATTTGTGTATCAGAATAGCACAGTTGGATTGGCAGTTAGACTTGTCACCTAGCTCCTGCCCTAACACTTAACAGCCTTACATCTTCTGACTCTCCTAGCCAGTCACCACCCACAGTGCTGGGGTGGTGTGCTGAAATCTGTATAGGCAGCCCTGACCGGGAGTCCCGGTCAGGCCCCTATGACAGATCCCTAGGACCAACACTGGACTACTGACTGATCTGTAGGTTCGTACTGTGACACACGCTGTGTCACAGGTAGGCTAGACTCCGAGGCCGTCCGAGACCGTTCCGGGTATATCTAGCTTAGGGTTTATTTATCTTACACAGTTTATCCACACGAGTACGGGACTTTCTGATATCTAGTGTACTTGGATATTCCGGTATGGGGCGTTGCCTAAAATTCTAAAGGGCAAGTTTCTACAAGCTGCGACGCGATCCCGGATTGGCGGCGGCGAAGTCCTCGATCGTAGAAGACCTCAAGCGCCACGGAGAAGACGAATCAGCCAATGCCTGTGCGGTGCCAAAGCCAAAAGCGGCCAAGCACCACCAGAGCGAATGCGGCGACGAAGAGAGGGCAGCGTGGCGGAAAGTGAAAAATGCGGCGAGGGGACGTGATCGAGCCTTCGGGATGGGACCCAAAAGGGATAACAGTGAGGGATGCGACGATTGCAACCGCACCCCTAGACACCACCAGATGGTGAATAGGGGGCGCATAAGGCGATGGAAGGCGAGGGATGGGGCGAGACGAAGGCGTGGGAGTCAAAATACTCACTGGCGAAGTTGGTGTATCTCTCAACGTCGATCTTGGTGTCTGGTGCACAAGCACCACCAGACACCACCAGACAGAAACCAGGGATGAATTGTTGATGTCGGAGTAATTGCAACGCACACTGAACTGCGGCCATGCGCGCTTGCCGACGTGGTGAAGCCATTTCGCTGCAAGCTGCAGAAATCTGTAGCCGAAGGGTAGGGTGTAAGCGAAAAACGCAACTTTCGCTATTTTTAACGGAATCGAACGATGAAAAAGGAAATTTGGGGTGGATTTCCGCGTGGAAGACGGTGGTGACGTCAAAAACGTCGTACGGTAACCCGTTCTCCTGCCAGAAAGGGTGCTGCTGGCCAGAAAGTTGAATGGGCGTTTGGGTTGTTGGCGATAACGTAACTTCCCGCAAAATTAACGGAATCGGACGATGTAGGGGTCAAATTAGGGTAAAATTCGACGAGGAAAACGGTGGTGACGTCAAAAACGTCGTACGGTAAACCAGTTATCCGGCAGCAGAGGCGCTGCTGGCCAGAGTGTTGAAGGACGTTTAAAAAAAATGACGGAGTGCACCAGAATGCACGAAAGCTGACGGAGACGGTGCGCGGGATACCAGTCACAGTCGGTAGGCAAGCCACGAAAGACGGAAGCGGCAAAAAGAACGGAGACGGAAAGGGATTTGCCGCTTTTTACGGTGCAGATCAAGCTGCGATAAACGGTAACTCTCGAGAGGGCTGAGAGCTAAGATTGCCTATCGTCGGTCGCGTTGTCAGGGTAATCTACGGTCAGATCGGTACTCCAGACCGAATCAGGAAACGGTTTGGCGCTCCAGGCCAAGAAAAGGTCGGGTTTGGCGCTCCAGGCCAAATGACGGAAAGTTAACGGTACTAGAATCCGGGGCGGTAAGGCCGAAGCGAGTCAAAGAAACGACAAACGAACCACCACAGAAGTGGTCTGGCCCATAACCTGATGAAAGGAGTGATATATATATATATATATGGGATATATATCGCTGAAACACAGGAAACACAGGTGGTGATCCGGTCGGTCTAAAAACTCATAAGATAAAATACTTAGGTGTTTTATCGAGAGCGGTGCGGAACGGTCGGAGCGGTGACAGATGACAAGATGACAGGCACTCAAGGCGAGGGGTGAAACAAGGAGAAGCAGGCCCCCATACAGTGGGGGGGAAATCGGCTTTCCCGTGAAATTATTGTGCAGCGTCCGAGTAAATCTTGGATAGGGTGCTTCTCTTTGTCATCTGTATAGAATAATGAATCCGTTTGAGAACCTCCCCTCCCCTCAATGCACCCCCTCTCTTTAGGGTGCCGTCCCCGAGAGCTCCCGAAGGCCCCCGGAGCCTTCCTTATACCAAAATGACCCTCTACAGACCCTCTATACAGTGGGCCCGTCCCCATATGCTCCCATGCATGAACCTTGTGCCGGCTTCCCTCGGAACCCTATTTCAATGAAGGGGTCGCAAATTTGCTTACCTCCTCCTCACGTGCCCCTCTCTTTAGGGTGCCGTCCCCCAGAGCTCCCGAAGGCCCCGGAGCCTTCCTTATACCAAATGACCCCACAGACCCTCCAGTACGCTGGTCCCGTGCCGCATATGCCTCCCAGCAACGTCTCCGGTGCTGCCCCCTCTACATCCTCTCCAAAGTGTTCTTGTCGGGTCTAAGGGGACTCGACCCAACACTTACTGCTCCCATAATACGCAAGAAAAAGGGTTGCTAACAAGCAAGAGAGGGTGTAAAGATATGGTACAAGTTACAGCAATTTTTATATGCAATCAAAGATGGGGCAATTGGCACTACTCCACTTTCTACAACGAACTGAGAAAATTCGCCGATTGAAGCACCGCCTCGCCACACTCACCTCACAAACCACAACGAGTCCGCTGGCGTCACGACACCGGGTGTTGGAAGCATGGTGGGCCCATAATCATTGGGGACACATAAACCGGCACTGCCAGACCAAGCCCGAAAAAGGTGAGCCCGGCTCGGAATCGGGATCCACGACCTCTCGCATGCTGCAGACGAGCGTTTCCTCTCGCTGCTTGAGATACTCGGCTATTGATGGCGATCCCGGTGCGGCCAGAAAATCGAATTCCCACAATGCCACGTAGGCGGCGGAGAGTGAAACACGAAGGATAACAACTTTCCCCCAACCGGCCAAGCTGCGGTGCGCTCCTCTCGCCGCATCGCGCGGCTTGTGCGGCGCGACCTGCTGGGGAGGGGGGGCTTATTGCGCGGCGCGATTGTATATCCTCCATGACACAACCTCACTCTGACGTGTCTACGTGGCACAACCACAACGAGCTGCCGGCGTCACACTTGCGCAGTGGAAGCATGGTGGGCCCATAACCTGATGGGGAAACATAAACTGTACCGCTAGACCAGAAGCCCGAAAAAGGTGAGCCAGGCCAGGAATCGATCCACGGACCTCTCGCATGCCGGACGAGCGCTCTGCCGTTTGAGCTACTCTGGCTATTGATGGCGATCCTGGTGCGGTACAGAGTACTAAATCCCCACAGTGCCACGTAGGCGGCGGAGAGTGAAACACGAAGGATGCAACTCGTCCCCCAATCTGCCGTTGCGGTGCGCTCTCTGTCGGGGCATCGCGCGGCTTGTGCAGCGCGACTGTTGTGGGCGCGCGGCTTGTGCGGCGCGATTGTATCCTCCATGGATAAACCCTTTCTCAAACAAATCAAAACGTGCGAGGCCGAACTCTCACTGAGTTCGAAACCTTATTCCCTCCGCTACGGCCTGTCACATAACCTAAGTTACGTGACACATCACCTCTCGTTCCACTCGCTGCACTGTGACACATAACATCACGTTATGTGACACGCCTACACTATGGGACCCCCCTATCTACCCTAGCTAAACCATTAATCACAATTGAAATCAGCAAGAGCTAATCCGAGACAAAACAAAGATCAGAGTGAGTCCGATCACCTTGTACCAAAAACATCTCGCAACATTCTTTGAACGTGCACTCGCAACAACTCGGAACCGCTCATTACCGACCGACCGACCGAGCGGCGGTTTAGGTTTTAAGTTATCTCTCGTTAATTATTATAAGACGTTTACACTCTCAATTGTGAACGGACACTGCACTTTCTGGTGCACTAGGATATACTGTTTGAGTATATCCCTCTACATCCTTCGGGGTGGGGATGGGCAGACTACTGCTATGCGGAATCTTTGCGAATAATTGTCCAAACAGCAATTTCTTTACAGATTCGAAAAGCCCTGACCAACGGCTATTCAGATCTATCCATTTTAGCTTCTCCGATTCCAAAAATTACGCGACATATATTGATGCCACCGAATTTAGGCAAGGTTGCGCACTGTCGAAATATCGAACAAAGAGACCTCAAAATATAAGGTTTAGCTAGTGCTGGCGGATCCACGCAAGCTGGCAATTTCCCCAGGACCGTCATCATACAATTAGTCTGTATGTGGTGCGCGGGAGAAGGTCCGCATCGCATGAAACCACGAAAAAAAACGTCAGGAGCTACTTTTTTGCGCTTGAACCCACCGGGAGCGTTTTCGCTCACAACGCGATGTGCTAGTACCTCATATAATCTTGGCTCATGATTACCAGTCCCCCAGCGAGTAAAAAAAAATGCACGTACACAATTAAAGAAAGCAACAACTCCTAAGGCTTTACGTTGGACAACCGTGTATGCTGAAGCATAGCTAAGGCTTCATCCTTTACCAAAACAACCCACGTAAGTTGCAATTTCATGATCTAATCGAGTGATGTGTGATACGCCTCGAGTTCTTTTAAAAACTACCGTACATCGATTTGTTAAGCCGTCTTCACAAAATAACAATTCACGATTTCAAAAATTCACTACATAGTTCTTGAAAAATGTTTACTGGGTTCATCACGGATATGATGATAAGTATGCAACACAGTAGTGACGAAAATATTCATGACAATGTACATGAAAAACAGCATGAATGTGACCGTGTATAAAAGGCCGATGTAGGGCACCGAGTCTGTAGCAACCAATGCGTCCAACACCGTGTCTCCATTCATGAGTGCGAAAAGGGTTCGGCAAGTCGAGAGCATATTTCCAAACATATCCACTTCGGTGCTGAATATTGCAATGCCCATTAATGCAAACCTGTGCATGCACCCCGCGCCCAGCCTCCTCATCCCATCGCATCTGTGATCTACATTCCAACGAATCTACTTCCGGGGTTCTGAGCTTTCAGCCTGCCAGGTTACCTTCCTGCTTTTTAGTCAGCAATTGCACCAACTGGCCGGTGACGTTATCAGAGCAGGATACAGTGAAGGGTCAAATTCTACAAACCCTAGCTTCACAATCTTATTGCCGCTGCCCCTTCAAGTCACGTTCATGAGCAACTTGTGTAATCCCAACTGCCCTGAGGGCGCACCCGATAAAGATGGGCATGCTGCTGGCCATGCAGCGCAGGATTTCCGGCGTTGCGCGCTCTACAGTGAGCACCAGCTTGTAGAACTCTTGGTTGCCGATGTCCAGGTACCGTACAACATTCACCCATCCAAGAAAGTTCCCGATGCCCAGAAGCATCATGTAGATTGAATCCCCCGTCGGTCTCCCTGTCACCCCGTCTCCCCACTTCCTCGGGATCGGATCTGAGACTCTCTGCTACCCTCTCGCTGCTTCCCCAGCACTTGATCCGAGACTGTCTGCGTCCCCATCTCCCGCTTTTCTGGTGTCGGATCCGAGAACAAGCAATGGGGAGGGCGTTTTAATGATTGTGGAGGGCACAAACCTGTGAAAATGTAGTGGAGGGCCATGGCCAGCTGGATGACGTTTCCAGTGCCGCACAACAGCCACCATGTTTGGATCGGCCGAATGCTTGAGTGCCACTCGATATCTATGTTTGAGGCTGGGGCCTCTCGTCCGAGCAGAGGGGTCTGCAGGTCCCTCTCGTCCGAGGCGTGCACTCCATGGGTTTTAAAATCACCGTGATGACGGGAGCTTCCTGGCCAATCACGCGCCCCGCAGTTAGCTAGGTGAACCATAGCCGGGGGCCCATTTATCGTATTGGTCTTCCGAGCCCTCTGCCCTAGAAGAACAACGGCTCGCGGAAGGTGTGCTGCATCTGAACTTCGTAGGTCGGCGCAGCGAATCAAGGCTGTCTGACACGGTGAGCAAGGGGAGCTTGTTGCAGGTTCCATGGCTGACTGGCTGGCCGAGGCGCGAGCAGAGGTCTCTTGGCAGCCAAGGTGTTCAATACACAGGTTCAACTCAAGAGGGAGCACCGTCGCTGAAGCCCGGTTCACGAGAAGATGTGCTGATGACGGTATAGTCAGAAAAAGTGGGCTCCAGCAATGGAACAGTGCTATCCAGAGATGACGCCGCCTCCAGCACTGTCTCATTGGACAACGTTGGCTCCAAAAGCTGCCGAGCCACCCAACGCCTCTCATTGAACACCTCTGGCTCCAAAAACTACAACCCTGACTCCCAAAAGCTACACAGCTGCGAAGCGCCTCTCATTGAAAAGCAATGGCTTCAAAAAGCTCCAAAGCTGCTAAGCGCCTCTCCTTGGACAGCCCTGGCTCCAAAAACCTACAGAGCTGCCTGGCGCCCCTCCTTGGACAACCCAGGCGTCAAAAACCTACAGAGCTGCCTGGCGCCTCTCCTTGGACAGCCCAGGCTTCAAAAACCTACAGAACTGCCTGGCGCTCTCCTTGGACAGCCCTGGCTCCAAAAAATTACAGAGCTGCCTGGCGCCTCTCATTGGACACCGCTCGCTTCAAAAGCTACAGAGCTGCCTGGCGCTTCTCATTGGGCAGCCCTGGCTTCAGAGGCGGCCGCACAACAGCTCAGCCGGGCCCCACTCAAACCCTGAGAACAGCTGGAAAGGCTTTTTAGCGGGCCAGGCACTTTACGGCCCCTCCCGAAATGCGTGGTCAGAAGGCAATATTACTTTTTTTGCGAGCTGCTTTTTCGGAGAGAGATATGGCTTGCCTTGGTGTGCATGAGGGAAGGATTTCCGCCAGAGGGGCCGCAGCAGCGCAGCATCCGCCTCCACTGCGCCTGGAGGGAGTGCCCACCGTGAAGCACAAATGAGTTGCGTCAATGCCAAGGCATCAGCGCGGAGGCAGCGCACACACACTGAATGGCACGAGATCAGCCGACAAAAGCCAGCCCACCATCAGCCCAGTGGATGTGAGAAGCAAATCAGGAGCAGGGCGGGGCCGTGACAAGATACCAACTCATACATATTCCCAACCCAGATGCAAAGCAGCATGGAAAGATGATACGATATGACCTATCATCGCCAAACAAGTGTTGGTCTCTGGGTTACGGAGTAAGCAGACCCTGCTGGCATGCCCCCCAGTGGCTCCCGGTCGATGGATGGGACCTGTTGGTCCAGCGCACATACACGCACGCGCGAAGGTACCGGCTCGGCAGCTGTGCGTATGACGCGTGTTACGTGGTGGATTGCGAGCGAGTCACCTGGATGCCCCTCCAGAACCTGTGTCGCACCGCTGCCAGGCTGTGCAGCGTCAACAGTAAGGAACACAGGGACAGCACTGCAACCATACGGTTTGTGACGCTGTACCAAGAGTCGTGACTGCACACAACCACAATCACATCGCCCCATTTTTCAATCTTTCAGTCAAGGCTGCCACAGCTGGGGATCGTGGAAACCCTCCAGTCAGTTGACCCTAGCATCACAACAGGCGGCTTTTGGGCCAAGCCCACGCAGAGTCGCATACGTGGCCCTAGCATCACAACAGGCGGCTTTTGGGCCAAGCCCACGTGGAGACGCGTAGGTGGCCCTAGCATCACAACAGGCGGCTTTACCGGTACCAGGGTGGCATCCGAGGAAAGATCACCTGGGGCCGGGTTCGCAGTTCTCAACCTTCCACTTGGCGTCAGGCTTAAGTATGCCACTCGTTGCCAGCACATCGAAAGATATTCTCCAGTCCCACTTGATGCATACTCGCTGGCCGTTGTAGAAATTGAGGTCGTTGAACTGCATGTGAAGGTTCATGGATACATATCCATAGTGGCCGGTATTGGACAAATTCAATCCTGCGAACGGCATGTTTGCCTTCGTCACGTTGTATGTGCGTGTGGTGGTGGCCATGCTGTGCATCGGCGCGCTGTTGTTCAGCACCTGCAAGGACGCCAGCACAAATCGGCGTCTCAAAGCAACGGAGCCAAAGATCAAGTCCCGCGATGTGCGGGCGGACCATACGAAGCACGCAGACCCGTCCCTTCAGTCACGAGCCAGGCGCGTTGTTAAGCGCTTGCTGTTTGGCTTTGAGACTATTCATAGGTTGCACAACGAGCCAAGCGCGTTGTTAAGCGCTTGCTGTTTTGGCTTTGAGACTATTCATAGGTTGCACAACGAGCCAGGCGCGTTGTTAAGCGCTTGCTGTTTTGGCTTTGCGACTATTCATAGGTTGCACAACGAGCCAGGCGCGTTGTTAAGCGCTTGCTGTTTTGGCTTTGAGACTATTCATAGGTTGCACAACGAGCTTATGCAGTTTCAGGTGTGCAACCTGTCCACCATCGTCGAAAGTTTCCACGGTGAACTGCAGTATCGTGTCGGGATCCGGCCAGAGGCCTGTCAGGTCGTAGGGGCTCAGGCCTTCGTCCACCAGTTTCACAAAGTTAGTCTGCGTGTGCCGGATGCATTCCAGAAGGCGTTTGAAAAGTACGATCTCCTTGCACGTTTCTGGTTGCAGCGCCGTCGACAGCCCGTCTTGGGCTTCACGGATGTAGTCCATGTGCTCGCCTGCGGTCCAAAGCGGCTCAAAACCTAAGAGCAGGTATCGATTGCCTCACAGATCATGGCACTCAGCGACGAAGAGCTATAAAGGTATATTGATCTCAAATTACATGCTGAGTTTGTTTTTGCCGTATCGAAGAAGGCAATCACGCCGTCGAAAGGCAAACTTCATGAGATGGAGCCCAGGGCAACACGAGTGCAGCTTTCACAGAGGTCTCAACTGCGAGGCAATCAACCAAAGGTCTGGGGAAAGAAGGTGGGTGTTTGACATAGTGTGCGGAGAGAGTACCTGCGAGAACCATGATGTTCATAAGTATAACCACTGCGAGGGAGAAGTGGATGAATAACTCCACCGACCATTTCTTCCTGACGAGCGGCACACGAAGAGTTCGGGTCTGACGGCGAACGGAGTCGGAAAGGACACCCAGGAAGCTCGAAGTTCTCGTCCGTCTGCCGGAAGCACTTCTGCCTGCTGGAGTCACAGAGTCTGCGGGCGGAGGCCTCGCACCGACTTCCTGCTGCTATCCAATCCCAATATCACCGCACTCGTATTACAACTCCAACAAAGCACCTTCTTTCGGAAAGCCGTCAAACGGCGAAAGATAGAGGTTGGTATCTGGAGAGAATGTTTCTGGAAAACAGATTCGAATGGCGCGTGCTTTTGTTTTTCAAATATTTTTACGCGCTACGCTGTTCAAAGGGCACGCCTCGAGATGCAGACGGTCATAAGGGTACGTACCCCGAAATTCGAAAGAGACGATCTCTCACGTTGGTTTAAATCTTCGGAAAAGCATCTTCGGGGTCTAGGAGGCAAGGGAGGGGGGTAACGGCTTGGAAGAGGCGATACAGCACGCCTTAGGGTTTGCGCTTCAGGACAGCCACCGGGAGAGTGAAAGGTGTTCCCGGCGGAGTGCGCATGCGGGAGGCCGAGCTGGTGCCGCAAAATACCCACTTCTTTTGGAGCGTTCCGGCAGTAACTTTCCTGTGGGGGTAGGTCTGAAGCACTGTAAACGCACTCTTGGATTTCCGAATTGTTCCGGAAGTTGCTCACTTTACGCGCACTCTGACATCCATAGGCACAGGGCATCGCTGCTTCTGCATCTCGCACAGTCTCAACACGAGAATTAATCTTAGATTCTGCCCCGGAGGACTCCTCAAGTATCTCATTGGAAACGCTATGACGACTTGCATCGATGAAATCGTTCGTGACGGGATTTGTGTCCTCAAGTATCTCTTGGGAAACGCTATAACGACTTCCATGGTTGATTTCGTCCGTGAATGGATTTATTTCGCTCATTGCGTTCAGATCGTAAATCGAAAGACGAGATTAATCCGAACAAATTCTGTGTTCTGTCGCAGTGAAAAAAAATAGCGTTAACCAATGTAGCCCCTCAAACACAGCCGCTGAGAGTACACGTTCAAGATGTCCAGCTTGCTAAAGGTTGAACGATTAATGACTTTCGTCTGACGTGATTTCATACTGCCATCCTCGCTACTATTATTATTCATACCACATTATACTACGTGCCGAGGGCCAACCTGAACAGGACTTCCAAATGATACTCCAGACATAGCCGATAAGCAAAGGATAGCGATACGGAGAAAGTTCAAAGTACTTGTAAATTGAAATATTTCAGCCTGCGCCTGCTTACCTGCCGACGCGACGTGATCGGATCGGATGACGACCTTAACTAACGTACGAACCTACCCGTACTGTATGTGTATCGCGTATCTACCGTTCTGGGGAGCTCTACCCGATGCGTATCTACGGTTCTACCCGCGCTAGTCCCCTGTCCCATGAGTTGGATATGATCGGTTACAGTTTGAGTTTCGAGTTTCAGTTTGGAAATTGTCAAGAAAATAGAAATGGTTAAATTGGAGCCTGCGGAATTTTAGAGGTTTCTGTGCCGGTAGATCGATCAGAGTTTCCTGAGCCGTTAGATCAAAATCAGCAGCTGAGTTAGATCTGAAGGCTTTACACACGACAGTATTTAGGAGTTCCGCCCGTGGGAATCCGCAGCTCTGTTCTTTTGCCTTCGCAAAAGAACTTCACAAGAAATTTTTCCTCGCGGAGAAATTCTTAGTGCGGCACACTGCAAAAAAATTTACCCCACATTTTAGCGTTACTGTGGAAGTTTAAACCCTTGACGACTTACTACAATGAACGATCAAGAAGGTGAGCAAAGCGCGTCGGAGAACAATGCCGGCGCGGCTGGACAACCGGCTGCGAAGTCCGGGATGGAAGTCCTGTTGGAGCAATAGGGCGAAATGATGAAGCTCATGATGAAGCAGATGGAGACTCTCGCAGCGAGAGTTGAAGTCGCGGAGGAGGCGGCAGCGAAAGCCGCTTCGCAGGATGGTGGTTCCGCTCAGAGCGGAGACGCGGAGTTGGAGGCATTAAATTAAAGCTCCCGTATGTTCCACACGTTGAAGGGAATCCGTTCCCTGCGAGACCTGCAACACTGGAGACGGACATGCCGCAGATGTACGACTTGTACAACGACAAGACCTACGACGCCCTCTCCAAACGCACCAACTCGTCCATGCGTTACGAGCAGTTGGTGCTTGCCCCTGCGCTGTCGTACATGCACGATGCGATTGCGTTTTCCGAGGTGACCCTGGATTGGTGTCAAGATGAAAAGGATCCCCCAACGGTGGAGGAATTGAGTGAGCGCGTTTTCGCAACGCACAGCACGTTTAAGGGCGTGTTTTCGCTCCTGAACAACCGTTACACCATGTTGCAGCTCAGAGCGAGCATGGAGTCTGATGCTACGTCGCACGGCGGAGCTGAGGCGTTGCGGGCGAAGATGGCCTTCATCGAGGAGAAGGTGTACGCAGGCAGCGACGGGTTGGTGAGCGACTCGGTGCTCACGAAGTGGTTGGAGGAATTCGACACCACGAAGGCGAAGGCAGTGATGAACACGCACGCCAAGGCCAGCGCCAAAGTTTCGACTTTTCGTGACCGTCAAGCAGGCAAGGGCAAAGGCGCTGGAAAAGGTGAAGGTGGCCGCGGCAGCGGCAAGGGAGGTAAAGGGTCAGGGCTTGGGCGAGGCGCCCAAGCCCAGACCTAACTTTCCGATCACGGAAAGGTTGGACGCCTTCCGCCCCTCGGGGCGTCCAACGGAAAGAGCCCACCCTACAGGAAAGGGTGCGGAGTCGAAGGGGGGCATGGCGCGCAGCTGGCGCGAACTCCGAGGTGATGGAGTGGATCACCAAAGGGGCCAAGATGCGTTGGGTCGACAAGGCGCCCAAGCCTTTCGATCACGGAGTGTCTCTGGCCGACGCCACCCCTCAGCAGCTGGAGTGGATGTCCGCAGAGACGGAGAGGTGTCTCAAAACGGGCGCATGGGTGCGAGCGAGAAGGCGACGACACGTATCCCGAGTGTTCCTGGTGCCGAAGCCGGGGACGAACAAGTGGCGTCTTGTGATGGACTTTCGTTGGCTGAACGCGCATTGCGTGAAGTCGCGGTGCAAGATGGAGACCCTCAAGAAGTTGCGTCGGCTCGCCAAGCCGAACGACTAGTGCATCAGCTTCGACCTCCAGGACGGGTACCATGTCGTGGGGATCGACCCCGCCTTCCAGGAGTACATGCAGTTCGACGTGCGGGGGGAGTTATTCCAGTGCGGCGCCCTTCCCTTCGGCTGGAACGACTCGCCACGAATCTTCGTCAAGGTCGTGAAGGTGCTCGTGGAGTGCCTTCGCTCTCCGAGATCCGCGGAGGATCGGCGGGAGGTGCGGAAGCTGCAAAGCGGAAGCAAGGTGCGACGACGTTGGGCAGTTCGAAGACGAGCTGGAGGATGCGGCCGCGAGGAGCATCAGCAGGGGGCGCGGGTGCTCCCTTACATGGACGACTTCCTGTTGCTGCTAAGCAGCAGGATCGAGGCGCTCAGGGCGCGCGAGCTGACATCTCGGGTCTTGGTGAGACTCGGATTGTCGCGCAACGAGAAGAAGGGGCAATGGGAGCCGACGCAGCTGGTGGAGCACCTCGGGCTCGAGGTGGACCTCAAGGCGGGACAGTTCCGCGTGACACCGGCGAGGCTGCAGAAGATTCACCTGCAGTCCAAGGCGCTTCTCAGCGAGGCGTCGCGACAGCGGAGGTGGCTCCCAGCTCGGAAGCTGGCAGCGTTCACGGGGCTCTGCCAGTCTGTGTATCTGGCAGTCCCTCCGGCGAGATTGTATCTCAGGGAGCTCCACTTCGTGCTCTCCACGAGGCGGGGATGGGGCGCGAAGGTGAAGCTCACACGGCAGGCGTGGAGCGACATCGAGTGGTGGTTCAGGCTGCCGGCTCAGAGCCGGTGGAACGGTCGCAAGATCTGGCGCAGCCCCACGAGTGATACGGGCTGATATGCGAGCCCTCAATATATCAATAATATAATAGAAAGCGCGGTGTTATTGGACTGTAACACACGTGCAGGTTATGAGCGGGATGAGTGCAGACTTCTGTGAGAAGATACTGCTCTAGCACAACGCTAGCTCATCTATACCGAATGTCTCCCATCGCATAGATGGTACCGCCATCGGGTTGTGAACCCGAGACATTGGTTGAACGACCAGTATCGGCAGAACGAATAATGCGTTCGCCCCATAATACTGCGCATGCTTGTTCCGCACATGCTAGAAGCGAAGATGATTTCTTGTTTGTTACTTCAAGATTGTATCTTGCTTTGCCATCTTCGAGTTCGACATACGAACTCTCGATGACAGGTGTCATTCAAGTCTTTCCTTGAATAAATGACAGATGATGTAACTTATCATCTGATGACATGTATTGCCCCTGGCCCATATTTTTCCTAAATTCACCTATATTTTTTTTTGAAATTTTTCCAGGAAGCACCTATATTTTTCCTCCCATTTTGAGAAGGCACCTATATTTTTCCTAAAAAAATTTTTGCTCTAAAATGAAGAATACGCTCTGACCCTGAAGCTCATGATGGAGATGTTCGAACTCCAAGCCCTCGATCTTCGGAACATACTGGCGCAAGTGCTCAGAGCCAGTCAGCTTGATGTCAGCGCGCTCCAAAAGTGGACGTAAATAATCACCCTTAGATATAGGCACCCCAGCAAATAACAGACTCTCAGTCACACGATACAGTAAGAACCGGTATATAAGAAAGCAGGCCCAAAAATCTAGCGGCTGGCTTTCTTAATCTGAGGGCCATCGTGCGACAGCCAGCGTGGGGGGCTTTCTTAAAATGCCCCCCTGGCCGCCTTGGATTGATAGCATTCGTCCGTTTTTCGGGATCGCTAGCGTGACACATTCTTAATCGACGCCCCTTGGGCGATGCAACTCAGCGGCTGCTTTCTTAACGTTTTCTTAAAACAATCGACTGTGCAAACGTTCGTTGGAACTGTACTGTAATGGGGGTACTGCAAGTGGGTTGGCATCTCGGGCGTGTACGCAAGAAGTTGCCCACAAACAAAGAGGGTTTCACCTTCCAGGTGTTCTACCCTTGTGAGGGGAGGGTCGCAAAGCACGGCTTGACTACAAGCACATATGTAGGCAACCTCACAGAGGCACAGCTTGCAGAGGCTGTGGATGGATCTTGGCTTATGTTTGCACCTGTGGAGTAATAGGCTTGTAGCCACTGCTTGTAAATGCAGTGTGGGTTTATGTTATACAGCCGGTATCGCATTGCATGAGATAAATGGATTAATTAAGTTCCCTATTAGCCGTGGTAACAGGATTTGTGATTTATGATATATTGCCCGTGCACTCCTCATTGACACATTTTAATTTGTCTTGAAACCTGTTATCATGTAGGTTTTAAAGCTCTTAAATTACTAACACAATAGGTTGCCCACTCCTGCATATTCGTTATAGTATAATCTACTTACATTATTTACTTCCAGAAATCTAGCGGGTACTTTATTCTTAAATCAATGTTTTTTGCTATAATTTATGCATAATATTTCATTTTCCCAGCGTGTGTACTTTCTTAATATGGACGTTTTTGAGTAGGTCTCCGTCACTTCGCCAGCGGCTGGCTTACTTTCTTGTTCTTAAAATTTTGGCCAAAACCCAGCGGCTGCTTTCTTATAGGTCGACTTTCTTATAACCCGGTTCTTACTGTACCGGTATAGATGAACCTCTGGTTCCAAGCCGGCAGTCGCCTCGTCGTTGTGCTCCGTAAAGTACTCGGTCAAAACATCGGTGAAGTGCGCGTCATCTTGACGCTGCTGAACATACTTGTCCTTGGCGAGGGAGTGCTTGGCGCTGGAGACATGGGTCTTCACAGATTGCTTGAGGAGGGACAACTCCTCCTTGCAGCACGAGCAAAATAACTTCCCACCCGAGATGCGCAAACAATGGTTGGGGAACTCCTTCAATCTTTGAGAAGGCTGAATCTTCGGCTCCTTCGTGATGCGGATACCCCCTCCTGCACGCTTTGTGCCACTAGGGGGTTTTTTCCTAATAGTTCTATCTCTTTCATGCGCAGCCAGAGCTGGGCCCTCAGTATTTCCGCTGGCGAGATGAGGACCACGCTTTCGCTTGAACTGGTCGAACGCGTTGGTGAGGGGCCGGGAGCGGGTGCGCTCGTACGCAAGCTCAAGCCTCGTAGGCGCACGCTCATCGTCATGTCGTGTGTCACCCGACGAGAAAGACTGCATATCCAAATGGACTGGGCGGAGAGTTGGAGCTGAGTCTGAATCTGATCCTCCATCGGAAGAAAAATAATCGGCCACGAGCATATTTTCCTGAGTCCTGAGGTCTTTGGTCTTCCTGGTGTGATCGTGTGAAGGTTTGGAGGCGGAGAAAGAGGTTTAGAGTAGGTTTGAGCAGTCAGATCGCCGATGACAAATCGCAGTTTGGCGGGGTATTCTCAATTTACAGCGCCTATATTTTTCAAAATTTCCCCAGTGTTAAGGGGAAAATGACCGAACGGTGATATCGCTTTTAAATTTTCCCTACGAAGCACCTATATTTTTCAAAATTTTGACATTTTTTTGGGCCAAAATTCTGACCTATATTTTGAATAAAATTTTTAAAAATTCTGGCCAGGCCCAAGACATGTACAGTCATAGTCGACCGTACTGACGACTGTCTGTCATTATAATATATGACGTGACTCGACATGAAATGACATGGTATGACATGTCTGACAGGTATGACACGTATGACACGTATGACACATACGTCATCGGTCATGACCCTGACAGATCTCCCCTCTTGAAAGAGTTGCGGACCTCACAACGGGCATACCTTTGTATATGTCTTCGATGTCATTGTTGTTGTTGCTTCTGCTGGTACCAGTCTTCTTACACC